>DWAN01004825.1:0-11797 GCA_018230445.1 Heliconius hewitsoni
CTTTCTATGTATATTCTGTATACCAATTATATATTTAACTAATAATATATGTTACCAATTTAAAAACTGTACAGGAGCTAATATAAGTTAGTTGACAAAGAATTACAGCTGTTTGTAATATCTATATTTCTGAAATGAATATTTATGTAATTCAAGCGGGCAAAATCACGAGCAGGCCGCTAGTTATTAATATAAAACAAAGAATTTGGGTTTGGGTTTGAGGCATCTTGTACTAAGACCATGAACGCTATGGTGGAAGATGGGACGCTGCGTTAATATCTTTTCAGCCTTAAAATAAACTCCACGATTACTTTTCGTCGTTGCCCCTGTCGCGTTCCTAATTAACACTTTTATTTACTGAACTACCTTCGCTATAGTAATACCATGCGAACTCCACCACCATGCGAAATGTCTTCTTGGGAAAAGGTGAGCGAAGGAGTATGACTTAAGATCTCATACTGCCCGCTTATACGAGAACCAAGATATATCTCTAGTATGGTATAGGCGGCGTCCATAGGGCTTCTGTGAGTACACAAGAGGCTGTGATTGATGAGTATTTGTGGTGATCTGCGGTATCATTTTTAAGAGCCTTTCTCAGTCTTTATAGTTTAGCTAGTTAATCTTATAAATCCAACAGCGGTGAACTGACGGTCACCCCATTACTTTTATTTAAGAGTCATTCTTAATTCAAGTATGTCTCTGTACAGATTTTTTTTATTCTCTAATGTATGCATTTAACATGAAGCTACCTGAATATTATAAGTGTTGATTATTATGCTAGAAAGTTACCATTCTCACACTCGTTGATACTCAATAGAACAAGAGCAGATATAAAGATATATGCGTCGCTATCAAATATTATAATCATAATTTCTTATCGTGTTGGCAATTGTTGGGGCTTAAAATTCGGAAATCAGTATTTATTTATACATTAAGTGCTAGTATATATTAAGTATTTATATATTAAGTAATATATCAAGATTTTTTATCAATAGAGTCCAAATTTCTCTGACCAATTTTAGTGATGCTTGATGACTGTTCACGTACATCACACTGTCGTGTCTATAACAGATATTCAATTTTTTAATTTATTTATTTAACCTATTATTGGTCTGTGCGACCGAGTGGTTTGAAAAAATCGTAAGTTTAACTTTTTGACCCACTATCGATGCGTGTTGTGATTTCGAGTATCTGCCTCATTTTACGTCCTCCGCAGACACGTTTCACAGTTTTGACACCAATCCGGTCCGTGAAACCTGCGTCACCAATAACGTAAATACGGGCAAGTCCGACCCGCGCTTGCCCAGTTTTTATTTTACATTTATTTTTGTCATCCGTTTAACTACATAAAATTGTTACCCTCTACCACTGATAGGCACGCTATATGTATAGTACTGCGTACAACAAATAAAAGAATGCCTGAATATAATCAAACATAATATTTTATGTTAAGAAATTTGTCCCAATAATCAATATGGCTTAATATAATATACTTTTGTGAGACCATTTGAAAAATATAAAACTATCTGCACTGAAATTCTTTTGTAGATAATACAATTTAACACTGAGATTACAATAGGCATAACATAGTACAATATAATGGTGTCTCATTACGCTGATAAACTTTAATGAAATACAATGTTTCTGAATCACGATTGTTCCACTAGTATTTGACCTCCGAGCCCCATCCATACCTCCATACCTATATTATAAAATCGAAAGTAACTCTGTCTGTCTGTCTTTTACGCAATCAAGGCCAAGCCGCTAATTCAATTGTGATAAAATACTCATATAGAGATACTTGAGGGTCTTGGGATGAACATAGGATACTTAATTTTTCTCATGATTGTAATTTTCTCGATATATACTAATATATTAAATTATATTTCAATTTGACAAGCAATTTATTCTGCCATATTAATAACAACCGTCGCTAAACAACCGTTGCTAAGCGACAAGGAAACTTGTTGTTTTTACAAAAAGTTGCCCAAAATGGTTTTCCCGAACACTTCTTACTTGCGCTGACTCAACCTTAAGAGATATAATACAAAAAATAATGCTTAATAAAAATATTGTCCTTAAAAAAAATCTAATGAAAAAGTCTGCGATAGTATTTGTTTATCCCTGATGGTTAAGCTAAAGGAACCATTTTAATATATTTAATTTCAATTTATCGAATTATTGTTAATGTGTTTTCTATAATTTGGTATTCATCCTTCTTAAAATAAATATAATAATCACCTTTAGCATTTCACCTAGATTAAAATTATGTTTTACCATACATTATTCTAATAAATACTGAAGGAGATATCACTGATTCAAAATGAGCTAGCCTCCGAGCCGCACGGTATGACCGACTCGAACAGGCAGACGACGTTGACGGTTTTGTAAATTTTCATATATTTTGGCTCTACTGTTAATTTTTTTGTGGTTATTAGCTATTTATTATTAATTTATATTTTTATTTGGTTCTTCACTTATTCCAGTTTCAGTAGTTTGGTTAGAATTTTTTAATTGGTGTGGTGTAAGTTTCGGCTCTGGGTGGCATCGGCTTAATATTATTTAAATATTAAGGAAAGAATGGTTGGTTATTTCAGGACGGTTATCTATACCGTTGATATACGCTTTATGAATCGTAATTTTAATTTTTAGGAAAATTATTTGAAGTTTCTATGAGCCTATCTATCGCCATTAATATTTAACCGAGCTAAAGATTTTCTAGGGGTACTTCGTTAAAAAATTAAAATGAATGTGAATTTAATAATTATTAGTAAAACAAAGCTTAGCTTTATTTATTAGCTTAGATAATGAAAACAACGGTACATATCATGAAACAGGTATTGCCACATATTGGATTAATTAAAGACAATAATGTACTTACTAGAAATATCTTGTAAAAAACAGACACGTCTCGATGAAGCTGCTTGTTTTTCTAAAAAGAAGCTTTTATATAGTAACCCTTTTACTGTATAAGCTTCACCAAAACATCGTTGGTTTTTTACAGGATGTTTTGTTTTTTATATCACTCCTTTTTACAGAAAGCATGTTTTTACTTGACGGTTAGGGTTCTTCATCAGATGCTCCAAATCCATCAAATAAATAAATTTTTGTACATCTAAAAAAGAGTATCGCTCAAATGTAGTTGTAGAACAACAAGAACGAAACAATATAAATGTTTAGGCTTGTTCGTACTTAAACTGTTTGTCATTTTTAATAGTTATTTCGCCCTTTTTTATAAAGGCGTATTATTTATTTAAGGGGCACTCATGTATCGGCAAATTAAATTAATTATTTATATCTATTATATTTTTTAGTTTTGTTGCGCGTTGTCAAAAAACCGTACGTCTCGCACCTAGATATTCCGGTCTGAGTTTCGTGTTGAGTGGCGAAACTCAGTATCGTCCTTTTTTGCAGGGTTAAGCAGAGTCGGATATACGGGATAGAACGTGAAACTAAAAAAAAGTGTCTCATCCCTCGTTCCACACTTTTCACCCAATTTATAAGATATTGCTGAGCGGCGGAACGATTCCCACAGAAGAATAAATTATTTTCTCTTCTTTGCTCCGGTAACAAAATAAAGCGTGACGTTAAATAATTGCCTCTAAATACAAGAAAGTGGGAACGGAGTGTCTTAACACTAAGTTTCCTCTGCCTCATCTAGATAGATATACGGTATACAGCGCGAGGTTAAAAAAGAGAGAAAAAAGTATACATTGAGGTCGCGTCCGCATGTCCGCTCCACTTCTGCTCACTTACCATTGTTTTTCCTTCCATTTCATACCATGCATTATGCAAGAGGGGCAAAGTAAAAGAGTATAATTCATAAAACAAAAAGTTCCCTCAATTGACTATTTGAATTTTTGACAGTATATTTATTCTTCCTTTTTTAGCTTTTTAGGGTTTCAGGTCTTAAAAACTAGAGAGTATTTTAAATATATCTTTTACATAAATTTTTATTTTTTTTTTCTTTTTTATTTTTTTATATAAATTTATAAAAAAAAAATATTTATTTCTTTTTCATGAAGAGAATATATATTTTTGGAATTATACAATTGAGTTTAGTCGTTGCGAAGGGACACGAGCGTGCGACAAAAAAAGACTGTAGGTTTGATTCCAACTTGAGGAAATGAAATATTTATTATTTTCATTTTTTATCATAGGCAATCGTGGAGTGCCGCCAGTCAATAAAAAATGAAATATCGCTACATTTTTCATGTTTATCGTCGGATCGTTGCAATCTCAAGCCAATAGCCAGGTCTCGAGCCTAAAATTTAAGCTATCTTGACCTGGATACAAGGACAAGTCAAGATAGCTTAAATTTTAGAAAATAGCGACGATAATTCTTCGTCGGATCCAGATTCCGAGAAAGAAGATTGTGTAGTTAATATGATGTCAGGAGTGATAATGGAGATGTGATAGTCGACTACACTAAGGAAACGAGCCGAGAAGTCTCTGAAATCACCGATTCTTTCGATCAGATATGTTCCTATGTCTAGTAACGGGAAAACTAATAAATGGCAAATGGATACTTCTATGTTACGGGATATCAAATATTGTTTTTCTGAACTACTGTATAATAAGATAAATAAATAAGAAAAACCTATGCGTGAGTGATCACCTTTATGTTTGTTAAAGAATACCATTTTGTTTTAAATTGATTATTAATAGTTTTCTATATTTTACGAATTATTTTAATAATAACTTTCATGCCATGTACAAACAATCATCATAATAAGTAGTCAAAGAATATATTATAAAGACATAATTGCGTATAAAGAAATACGTTTCAAAGGAATCCAGACTAATTAGGAGTAGGAGCAAAGAATGGTTTCTTTGATTACGCCTCATTATTAATTAAGCTGACCTGATTTAAAATTTTCTGTCGTTTTCATAAGTTTTAGATTTATGTATTTAATAATGCTAGGTTAGTTTTAAAGCTAAAGTGGGTAATCAACAATATAGTAATATTATATAAGTTGAATACACGGTTGAAGTAATTTATTTTTTAAACACGATTTATATTATAGATATTAAGAACCTTTATTCATCTTTAAATTTAACCTTTATTATTTTAA
The DNA here is from genome assembly GCA_018230445.1 of Heliconius hewitsoni. NCBI lineage: Eukaryota > Metazoa > Arthropoda > Insecta > Lepidoptera > Nymphalidae > Heliconius > Heliconius hewitsoni. Next base: position 5,076 of record DWAN01004825.1, read on the forward strand.
TACTAAAATTAATTATTGTCATATATGCATAAGTCAAAGAGGCGTCATGTAAAATTGGGAAATTTTCTAACTACGAATAGCGTTAAAATATTATTTTTAGCTTCACACTGACCACATAATGGAAAAGATAAAGGGAACCTGGGATTCTAATGTTAAAACATTTCGATCCCATTAAGACATTTCCGTTCCTCACTATCTCAGGCCTGAAGCTAGACCTTTTAAAAGTTAAAATATTTATTTCTTAAAATGCTGAATTTCTACTTCTGTCCTGGTTACCTTTCGCATTAGGCGTCATAGGCACGAATGAACACAAGATACGTCGAATGGATGGAGTCTTGGCGAAATGCCAAGTGCGAATCCATAATACTCACCTGTATACAATCGTGCATTACAAATGCATACGAGAGTGCTAATAACACCCGTCGATGGCTTTTTACGTTTTTTGTTTGATGAGGTCACATTGTTACAGTGATTGACTTTTTTAAAATATTTTTTATATTATCTTGAAAAAAAATATATCTATGCGAATTGTTTTTAATATGTTCTTTGTTTTATTGATGTAATTATATTACATTAATAAATAATCACAATAATCAAACGGGACGGCCACGGAAATGTAAATTAAATATAGAGCAGAGTGTCTATGCAGGAAAAATAAAGTAAAGCACAAAATAATTATAGGTTTTTATACTTGTCTTTAATATTATATTATTCCTTATAACAATGATTATTATTTTCTGTTTGATACTATGAATACTAAGCTGCTGAAATACTAAGAATAGAATATAAGGATATAATCGCAAGATGGAACCCCCTCGCCCGTTCGACGGCCGCAAGCCTAGGTTCGAGTCCCGCAGCGTACGCCCGTTGACGACCCCCTTCGAATATCCACATAGTGCTTGAAAACTTTCAAGGACAGATTTCTGCTCATATTTCCCCTACAGACTAACAGATGTCGATATAAATGTCAGTAGAACTAAAATTATTTGTCTCACATAAAATCAAATCATATCAGCTTCACGCTGTATCCCGCACACTGCAGGGTAGGCAGAGGGAACATAGTGAAAGACACTCCGGTCCTCCCCACTTTCTGCCGAATTCCGGAGGCATTGCGTGTTAAGTGGCAGAACTCAACGCCGCGCTTTGCCTCATTTGTCTCACGACGCTACTAAAGTTTATGTGGGGGTGTCACGTCGCCAGCAATAGCAACACGCATGGGCAGACTTGAAAGGATTTTTACTATAATTTTATGCTTCATAGCATGGCCGGCATCACTTTTTTCGTAAGGGACGACTTAAGTTTCCGTCGTCCAGCTAGTTTTGAAGGTCAGAACAACGATCTGGCTCAATGTTGACTTGGACGATCGTTTCCGAGTCTATAATCCTACTAGGATTATACTACCGCTGGTGTTACCTGTCGCCGAATTTTTAAAAGCACAGTAGGTCACAAACCCAAATACCTTCCACACCATCTGGGTACGTGGCAATCCACTACGTAGGAACTTCCTTCCACGCACTACGCAATTGTGCAGCAGTGTTTCCAGTTCGATGCGACTTGAGTACCTTCAAAAAACCCGTCTATCTTCACCTTTAAGGCCGGCCACTCACCCGTTGCCCCTCTGGTGTTACAAGGGATCGTGGGTGGCGGTGATCACCTCTTCTTCTTATAGTGCCTCTCCCTGACCAGTCCTGTCCCTGACCAGATAATCTACGATACTTTTAATTTCCGTCCATTCTTTGATGTTCCTTAACCATGTCTTTTTTCTACCGCCGGTTTTCCTTTTCAGAGACTTTTTTCTTCATACGTCTCTAACTATAAACATGACGATTACGTGTTCAATTACCATTCGGGAAAACCAATTATTCAATATTTTTGCTTTGGTAACAAGACATAGCGCGGCATTGACCACACACAATGTCTCGAAAAATGTGTAGGCTTGGTTATCTGTCTTGAATTAGCCTGCTATCTGCGGGATGCTGCGTGAAGTTAAAAAAAATGCTCTTGATTTGTTAAGTTCTCTTGTGAAGTTAAAAAGCGCAGACAAATTAGCTAGATATATTTTAGTATGAAAGTTTATTCGTCCAATTAAAGATCTTAATGATAAGGAAAATTGTCGTTAGGGAAATGAAATTTATATAACTCAAATCTAGTTTTATGTTCGTGATCTTCATTTAGGAAGATACGTGGTATAAATCGATGTCGTTATACCATGTTGGCCCTCTTACTTTATCATACGTCACTTCAAAATGAGCTTGTGTCCCAAGGCATAGACAGTTTAATTGATTTTTTTTTTCTGAAACATTTTTTAGCAAATAACTTATTAATGAATGATTGGAATATGCTTATAAAACAGAAAATATGGAAGGAAAATTTTAAATTTTAAGGTTTTGTTAAAATATGTAAAGCTTCAGGGAAAATTGATTTAAAATTAAGCCACAATAAAAAATCATAAGTATTATGCCATACTGAGTTTATTTTTTACATTATTTTAATGTTTATAATTTGTGATTATAAAACAATTGTAACTATAACATAGAAAAATATGATCCTTTGATTTCATCTAATGTATATACATATATTAATACGCGAAGCAAAAATTTTGGACTCCTTTTGACGAAAATTGCGCCATCGAATCGAGTATAACATTTGGCACACTTATAGTTTACATGTAAGACAAGTGCAGAACGCTAATATTTTTCAGTAACAATGCTTATACTTTATAAGCATTGTTACTGAAACATTAAATCAATAAATAAAATATTACACATACTACCATATATTTGACTACATGGACATTTTTTTATTTATAAAGTGACGTATACGTTGCTATGGCAACGCGTATTATTATAATATGCGTCAACTGGTCCTCATAACATAAAACGCTACCGCTAATAACGTAGACTACAATCATTATATCCGCCTTAAGCGGCTGGCAGAAAATGGCCGTTCACATAATCTCCGGGTTATGACAAAGCATCAGTGCTCATCTGGACGCGATTGATCAACCTATTGTTTGCTAAAACACTATTAGTATAAAGTCCCTAGCCCAGAATAGAATAGAAAAGAATAAAATTTATTGAAGACATAAGTAGCTCAAAGTCTCAATATGAGGCCAGTCGTGGCGCAGGGACGCAAACAAGCGACTGTAAACGCGACTGTAAACGCGACAGGTTGTGGGTTTGAGGAAATAAAATATTTAATATTTTCATTTTATCGCTCTGGAAACGAGCGAAATTCCGCCATTCAACATGTAATACCCAGAATTGGGTGGAAATTGGGGAATGGAAGTGTCTTTACAGGTTCTAGGTTCCCAGGTTCACTCTACCTATTCTGCTAAGTGCAAAGCTTTAAACTAAAATAAAGGTCAATTTGTCTTTATACTCTTAGCTAGCGGCCCCCGTTTTCTTAGCCTAGAGCTGTGAATTAAGCCTGGAAACCTAATGTTAAGATATAACATTCTCAATAAAACGCATTTATTCATATGAAATATTCAAGTCAATGGTCCCTTGAAGCACATAAAATTACTGAGCTGATGATGATGATTAAAAACCCAACTTCTTAACTATTAGGACAATCTTTTAACTTATTAAGTCGAGTCTTTCAACTTGCCCAAATTATCTATTATATTATATACATAAATAAATGTCTTATATCATACCATTGCAAAAATATTTAAATAATTGCATAAACATATTTTTTTTTAGATTATTATTTTATTGTGTTCACTAAAATCATTATCAGTTGTCATTATCAATTATCATTTTTGTTTATGAATATTCGTAAAATATCAGATTAAATTAAGTAATTAGATTATTCAATAATTACTAGAACTATTAAAGGATTATACACAGATTCTCCAAAGCGATGACCAAATTCTTGATTACAAATTGCAATTTTCGTTATACTAATTTAAGCACAAATTTACAAATATAGGCCAGTCGTGGCGTAGTGGCACAAGTATGTTACTGTACACGCGACTGGTTGTGGGTTCGATCCCCACTCGAGGAATTAAAAAAATTAATTATGTTTAGTGGTTCTAGTGCCGAGGTAAAGCGCAGTGTTGATTTCCGCCACTTTCGAGAGAATTTTGGATGCACATGCGCCTCCGGGATTCTGAAACAATTGGGCTACGGAATGTCCTAACCTAGTGTTAAGACATTCCTCTGTCTATCCTGCTATGTACGGGATACAGCATGAATTAAAAAAAAAACTTTATAAATGGTAGTCCCCAAAGCTGCACATGTCGTCATTTGACACGCCAGGGTCCACGTGGCCGATGGAATATTGCAGCTCTAAAAAGGACTGTCAGGAGTCGCCGCGGGCAACCTTTGCATAGCGGACGCCCATTATATATTTATTTTGTTTTTTTTTTTATTTTATTATACTTTTATCTTGATATGGATTAATACCAAATTATAGTTTTTTAATAAAAAAATATGAAACTCAACTTTGAAAGATTACCTTGTAATATTGCAGATTTTCAAGGGTTATCTAAATGATAATTTTTTTATGTATCTGATAAAATTAAGTATTCAGAAACTCCATTTTCGGCGACCTTTAAGTAAAACGATGAAATTTTGGAAAAATAGTAAATATGAGAGGAAAACGTAGCTTATGTTTATCCGAAGACCCTCAAGTATCTCTATGAGAAATTTCATTGCAATCGGTTCAGCGTTTGACTACAAAATATATAGACTTTCTGGAGATCCTACTCGAGAAATATATATTTTGTTCAAATTAACATTTTAAAATTCGTAAATTTTTTCAGTGGAATGCCCAATTTTAATAATTCTAAGAGTAAACTGTAGATATTGAAACAGTCTCCCAAAATTGTTTATTTGAATAAGGATTAAGACAAAGGTACGGATAACATGGTCTGATTATTATGGTTGGCATTTCTATTTAATATTAAACTATAAAAAAGATGTTATATTGACAAAATCACAATTGTGAGACATATCGCGAGGTATCGCGAGGTTTTTATAGATATAGATATGTTCTTCAATTTAGTAGAATTTTTTTATAACACTTTTTACCCCTTTGTTTACATTACTAAAGTTTTAATAAGTTGTAATAAATTTTTAAATAATAATTATAGGCTACATTACTAAGCGATAATTTAGCATTCTAATACTGATTATAACCATAGAAGCGTAACCGTGATACATGTCTCTGATAATCTCAATATAGGCCGTGCGCCTTTAAATCGCAATGCCCACTAGATACACTAACGAAGCACACAGTCAGAAGCCTTCTGCAGATCTAAAAAAGCTACATGCAGAGCTCTCTTTTTTCTCCTGTATGCCTACATCAAAGTTAGGGCAATAATGGCATCCATAGTGCCCAATCTTGATCAAGCGTTATTGATACAATAAGTCCGAGGTTAGGCAGTGGATCGTGATGAACTTACTCTAAACTCAATACGACGCTTTGTCTTGTTACGGAAGTCGGCACGGTCTATTCGGCCCCCCTTCTTCCTACGCCCATGTCCATAAGCCAGACCATTAAACTTGTGCTCATTATACATTCAGAACTAAACACGCGTTCGTCACATACCTTTAACAGATTCAGGTTAAATTCAAAACAAAATGACTTCAAGAAGACAGTTAAAAATAAATTGCAAATGCATTTCATCACACGTGAGAAGATTAAAAATACGATTTAACTTTATGTAATATCCGTTAGTGTCGAATCATACCTACATTAAATAAATTGCTTCGGTAGAATTTAGGTTAAGATTGATTACGTACTTTGATAATGGAATATTTTTTCATTTTCAAAATGTTATTGCAAAGTAAAATAAAAAAATGACTTGCCTCTTGGACACCGTCCAAGCGCTGTGACTACTAAGTCATACGTTTTAACAAACTTATATATTAATATTAATATCTTTTTTTAAATTTCAGGATGTATTTATGTGTTATATACAATAATATTATGATTTATTCAAGGCCGTCGTGGCGCAGGGACACAAGCGTATGACTGTAACGAGACGGTTGTGGGTGCGGCTCCTACTCGGAGAAATGAATGTTAACATACATATTCATATTTTCATTTCTTCGCTCTGACATTCATGCAATGCCTCGAAAATTCGCCAGGGAATAGAGTATTTTATAACTAATTCCCCTTTGGCTATCCTACTGAATATATCAACAATTTTCGACTATTTTTACGGCTCACTACTAAATCAACTATTTTCGCGATGCGAATTCGATGATGTTCTTTATGATTGTTTTTTTTTGTTATTTAAAGCGAAACAAGAATTACACTCTAATGTTAGCCTATAGCACTCCTGGGAAATGCAGTAGCTCCCAAAAATCAGTAAATCGGACCAGTAGTTCCAGAGATCTTAGCCTTTAAACAAACAAACAAACAAAATGGATTGAAATCTTAGTTTTCAATATGTCAAATTATAATGAAACCTTAATTTTAATTATTGATATTAGATCACAAAAGTAATTCAAATTAAAAAAATAATAATTGTGTTGTACAAGCGGGTGAAGCCGCGAGCGGGTAATTAGTATGTATGAAGTGGAAAAATGACGTTCATTGTCTAGCGCAAAACATTTTTTACTTCGCTTAAATCGATTTTTACTGCCTTTTATCAACTTTTACTTTGGTTTACACCTCTTATCTTGGTCCGCTCATGGCTTCAACCGCTTATCAAACATTTTTAAACATTTTTAAAGTGTTATTCCACACTTAGGAAAGAAAAATACTTA
>DWAN01004826.1:0-11797 GCA_018230445.1 Heliconius hewitsoni
TGATACTGTGTTTTCGAAGGTCAACCGAGGTCTCCCCCTACCTTTCTTACCACTCACTTTTCCATCATAATATTATTTTATATTATTTATATTTCTTAATTTTTTGAGCCCCATTTTACAGTCTCTTTGATGGTGGTGGTCCAAAAGTAATGGAGAAATTGAAATGTATTTGCCATTACTTTAAGCGCGTTACTTCAGGTATGTCACGTTTTAAATAATTTTTGCCAATAAATTCGTTGCCAATTTAAATATGACGTGTTGCTTGTTTTTATATAATTAAGAGCACCATATTTCACTAAACTTTTCGAAAATTTAAATATTTTTAGCAAAAATTGTATTTTTATTGAGGTTTGGTTAAGCAAAACATAATATTTTTATGATACGTGAAAGTAATGAAATAAATGAATTAAAACTAATACAATAAAATTGTACCTTTATTTTTAGAAACACCTAATTGCATAGTAACGTTTTCCCGTCGATACGTTCCAATAGAAAGTTGTCCAGATTGGAGCAATAGTTTAGTAAATATATTAGAAGTGCCGTTGTATGTGGATTCTGAAGCGCTTATAGAAGATGCGGAAGGGTGTGTTCAAGTGGATTTTGCCAATAAGTAAGCAGGAAATTTATATATTAAGTTATAGATGCGCTCGCGGCATGAATGTAAAAACATAATACAATTAAAACAAAAGATTTGTTGAAATAATTTTTTTTAATCAAAAAAAATAATTAATAAAATTATGGTTGTAAAATAACACGCCATTTGTCAAGAATGACGCACATAGACACAAACCTATCAAAGCGATACCGCCGCACACGCTCATTCACGAAATCGAGTCGTAGGTAATGGCGGCGATGTTGAATTGCGTAAAATAGAACGAGATATATCCCTTTTTCGTTCTAGTATGATTTTTTGAGAATATAAGCGGCAGATCAGCAACGCTTAGAAGTATTTTTTAGTAGTAGGTGTTTACGTTATTGATATTTATTCGTAACTGCGACACACGAAATACAGTATGGATAACTAAGAAAATGAAGCTGTTGAAGTATCTTGATAAATTTCTGTAGATATGGGTTTGAAATATTTTATCCTATACGCTGTTTCCATAAAAGGAGAAGGCGCAGACGCTTCCATCCTGTAGAATTATATTATATTTTAAGGTATATCGGTGGTGGTGTTCTTCGCCGAGGTGCGGTGCAAGAGGAAATCAGATTTGTATCGAACCCTGAACTGATCGTGTCACTGTTGTTCACTGAAGTAATGTCTCCCACTGAAGCACTTATGATATTAGGTAAGAAATATGTACATAAATAAAAAGACAAATAAATAGATAACAAAATATTATAAAAAATATATATATTATCCGCATACAGCTGGGTATTGCTAAGACTTTCTGTCCTCCTATTTCCGACCACTTTGGAAACATTGTTTGTTCATTGGCTTAATGTTGTACTTTGTCTTAAAAGAGTAAGAAATAGAAATAATTCCCCTGAATTTACAACCTTCGTATGTACAAAAAGACATCATTTCCCCATGATGGCGTATTTACAACAATAAAACTAATATGAAAAATATTTTTAAACATTTTTAAAGTGTTAATCCACACTTAGGAAACTTTCTAATTAAATAATATGAAAAATATGACAGGTACAGAACGTTTTAGCACACATACGGGATATAGTGTGTCTTTCAAATGGGCTTCGGACTTTAAGGATAATACTGAAAAGGATTCGTCGAGTAGAAGAGAATGTGCCATTTTAGCTTTAGACGCCCGAAGGTTCCCCAAACCAGATGAACAGTATACGAAGGAAATGGTCGACAGAGAACTAAATAAGGTATTCAATGTGTAATTTTAGTAGGTATTTTTTAAACTTAAAATTTTCATTCACATTATATAAAAAATAGAATTTCTTAAACTGGCAGAAAATAATGTTAAAAATTGTATAATATAACGTTAAAATGTATGATTAATTGTATGTTTTATCAATATTTGTACATTATTTTGTATTTTTCACTTTTTCTGTTCATCGACATCATATTAATAATTTGAAATTATGAACAAATATCGATATATTAATCGATTACGGTTATAAAAACATGTGATTTCTAAGATAACTTTATTTTTTTTTCGATTATACATAATTAATATTTGAAAAACTAAACATTGATGAGCATTAATTATAAATTATAGCAATTCTATTATCATATTTCAGGCATACACAGGTTTTTCATTTCCCACAAATAAAAAAACAATAGCAACAGGAAATTGGGGTTGTGGGGCTTTTGGTGGGTCAGCTCGCTTAAAATCTTTATTGCAACTGATGGCGTGCGCACTTTCTGAAACATCGATGGCCTATTTCACTTTTGGTGATACAGAATTAAAGAACGATTTAATAAATATGTATAATTTTTTGGTTAGAAATAATGTAACCGTTGGTAAGTTTTTTTTCTTTTATTAATATTTCGATTGATATGAAAAATTTGAAATCACAAAATTAATGTGGAAACGTTTGTTTATGGTTCTTCTACAATTTTTCCATTTAATTAAATTAGAACATTTATCGGCTAATTATTTATTCACTTTTTTTTTATTCTTACCTAATCGTCATTATTTAATATGAAATTTTATCTCAAATAAACTCCATAATTAATTTAAAACTTTATTGGGTCCAAACACTTTTTGATGTTTCAAATATGTTTGGTGTTACCAAACATATTTGGAACATCAAAAACTATATAGTATATATATAATCGTTTCATTGAATAATGCATTACGTTGGAGATTTTAATGCATTACGTTTGATTTGTTTAGGTGAACTCTATCAACACATTCTAGAGTTTTGTGAGCAAGATGTTCCACGAGCAAACTTGTACGGATATTTGAAAGAAGCCATATCCAAGTGATAATTTAATAAACAACTAAACAACAACAACAACAAATAATATAAAACTATTTCTTTAAAATTATAATTATTTTAAAGAAATAGTTTTGAAAAACACATTTTTTAATAAAATAAAAAAACTCATTTTTTATTTTTTTGTTTTAGAATTACCTTGTATCCATAAATTATGGTTAATATCTTTTATTAAAGATAAAATATTTTTTATAATTATAGACAGGATAAAATAAAACACATTCCTAATATAATTAAAATTATTTATTATCCTTCCTCATATCTCTAGCATACTAAACGTAATAAGTGTATAATAATAATAATAATAATAATAAATAATTGAATAGTAATTTAGTTTTGAAATATCTCAGCCATATAAATAACTCGATAATAATAATCAATAAATAGGTTAACTAAACAAGACATGCAGAGTAGGCAAACAATTATTGTATTAGTTTTATAAAAACGTGGTTTTCTATTACAGTCGATTAGCTACAGTATTTTGCTATACTAACAAAATAAATATAAATTAATTCCCTAGCGACGCTCCAAATAAGTTAACTCTCTTACATTACAAACTTTGGCGAAATATAACAATATAATTATATATGATTCATTAGAACAGCCTAGCTATCAAATGCACTGCTGGTAACTTTGGTTTTTTTTGTTTGTGCGCTCCACATATAAAAGACATTTAGACATACAAATTGGATTTGGCATTAAAATTTTCTGTTAATCTGTACCAACAATTTTTGCCGCCTTATTTGACACAATCACAAAGTATTTCACAATCTCTTCCGAATTAACAAAAGAATTGTGACAAATAATCAACTCTGTCGTTAATTTAAAATGTAAGTCATTATAAATCAATTATATATTTTCTTTTGGTCGAAATATTGCCACCCAATTTAAATGTCTTGTTTCGTGGATTTTATAAGATCACTAAATAGCGTTTGTTTGTGCAAATTCGACAGCTGTCATAACCTATTTTTTGGTGTATCATTTCATAATACAATGCGGCAGGAAGTTTAATGACACCTCTTTTTATATGTTACATAATTGTATTTAATTTCCAAGTACATATATAACAAACACTTAACAATAAGGTACGATTGGCATTTAAACGTGGCCGTTGATCAGAACTTACTATCTTATGTAAAATAACAACATTTGTCACATTTGTACTTGGAAACTGAACAAGCGAGCAACTAACTAATATATGCCTGCTGTCGGACTTCTTCAATAATATTTAAACATTTTTTTTGTATATCTGTTTAATTATAATTCAAGAAATCGGATAGACGGTTTGTACTCATTACAAATAGGTTCTTTGCCGCGTGTGAATCGCATTAAATTAGACTAATTTAACAACTTTAATTTACCCACGTTAATGAAATAATGTACATAATTCTTACATTAAAATAGGATAAACTGATTCCAGTAGAAGTGATGTAGTATTGGAAGTTTAAAACTTAATACATATAGATATAGGTAGTTCTGATTTGTTGACATCAAACAATATCATCGTTATTTATAATATTTAATATTTATTCCATTCATATTTTACAAATGACAAAAACCACATATAGATATTCAATTAACAATTCACGTAACGCTGTTCTATTTTTATCTCTTATGTTTACATTGTAGCAAATCTATGGTATATAAAATTATATAATCTTAAACAAACAGCGTTTTGACTGAAGCGGCTATCTGGAATTTTTAAAACGATTTTACAATTTCCTTACGTACATCGCTAACCATCGTGTACTATAATTAAATTGAAAAAAATACTTTTGAGTGCAAAATACACTCTAGTAAGACGTCAAATGTACAATTTTTGCCTTAACATTAAATTATTTTATGTAATCGAGCAAAACGGAACGGTTATGGGAGATAGTGGTATATATAAGGGCTCAATGGACGATCTTTACAAGCGTATATCACAGACACCTGTAGAGGTATCCCTTTGCTAAGCTATTCGTAAGCAGGCGCTGCTCTGTTCGAACGTTTCCTTTTTCAAATATCAGTAAAGTTACGTGAAGGTCTATAATGAAATGTAGATAGATTTGTATAAAATTTCTACTTTAAAGTGTAATATAGAGCGAAAACGTGACAGAGCAGGCTGGTTACTCCTAAACTATTCCAACATAAGTTATCCAGAACAATGTATGGGACGTCTATTATTAATATCAAACTGTGCAAGCGAAAGTGATCTGAATAAAATTCTAGATAAAGACCAAAGTGGCGTGCACACATTTGATTTATACAACTTTGTCCCTATATACTGAGATCGCATTGTATCTTTCCTAGATGTACAAACGACTGAGTATGACTATGAAAGGAAAATTAGTAAAATATGATAAAATTTATTTTTAGAAGTAATTTTTAGCGTATTGTCGAGTTAGGGAACTTTTGAGTGCAATAATTGTAGGTGTCTATTCTGAGGGAAAATCAAGCGATATTATCTCATCAATTCTATATGAGACGTGTATCGTATGCTCAATTATCGTTGTATGAAATTTATATAGAAATATAAATTCTCCCTTCACTATCTTTACTATCAGAATGACGCCTAAAATTTGAGCTTTCTAATACATTTTACATTTACCCTAGCTTGAATTCAGCAGTAAGTTATGCTCAGCCGTTTGAACTCTCAACATTTCATTTTCTATATTCAGTTAATGATAACAAATCCCTTAGCATTAACACAGCGACACCCTGTCACCCGCCCGAGTTGGCCTCGGGGCAAAACACTAGTAAGCTCCTAAGTTAGATATGACGTCAATATGTTATATACATTTGGAACTATGAACTTTCCATTTATAAATCCTACTTTTCATCTTAAAAGGCGTAACACAAGTAAATTTTATGAAATTGCATGGAAACAATATCATGTAAGAATTGTAAGAAAATTAAGATGTTTTTTAATTTAATTTCAGTTAAGCCAAAAAAACAAAAAAGTCTTTTGTTACATTTTTGTTACCGTGTTTATTAAAATAACAAGCAAGGTCTGAAATAATAAGCAAAATTAGGTGTCCAGGGTTCTTATACTTCAATTTGTTTAAGTAAGCTTATAATAAATTTCTGCATTCTCTTTTTATTTAATTAAATGGGTTTGTACACAGCAGTTTCAAAAGTTGTGTTTTACGGACGGCGCATTATTTCTAGTTGCTGACTCTACATCACTGCTCAAGGCTCAGAGTATCGTCAGTGGCAGACGTTAGCAAAGCTAAAACATAAACGTCTCTTTATATTTAATTGTTACTAAGGTACTTTAAATTCTTAGTCAACCAATCGGTCATTCCATCCATAATTCATGAACTATCGTACTACATCGTAATATAAATCGTAAACCGTATTAAAATCTACAGATAAAGAATCAAATGTAACTCTAAACAATATTCTGGATAACTTATCAAAAACATTTATTCTAGAACTTTTGTAAGGATTATTAGGCGTTTTTACAGAGACCTTAGAACCATTTCCTCAAAATATTTCCATATAGCAGATGAAGTAACAAATACACACGTTATGATAAGTAGAGACATTCATCCGACTCTTTAACTAAATTTATAATGCATTGTTAAAATAAAGATACAATTAAATTGGGATGCAAATCTAAAGTATACCGATAAATCAAGTAAGTAAAATAGTGCTTGAAGCTAAACTATGCTAAGCCATAGAAAAAATAAATAAACGAAGGAGATATGACTAGATCTTTTTGTTTCATACTAGGATCTACAATTCATATAAGCACTATGCGCATCTCTCCATATCTTTATAATATAAATAGATATATAATCATATGCTTAATAATTTCAAAATCTAATATTTGTTTATTCCTGATTGAATATTGGCAATCACCTTACTAACTAGCACGGGGCGGTGCGCGATGAATGAGGCATTGTAATCGTTACGACACGAGTGCGATACGACACGGGGGTGCGCCACCGCGGCTCGTGTCGTATGGCACCGCCCGATGGACTACCTATTCGCCTAAATATTCTTTCAATTCACAAATCGTTTACAATTCCTCCAAACTAGAATGTTCCAACTATCAAGGCTACGCGAGCGCTACGACGAAGTAATTTGCGAACGATATAAATATTTTATAAAATTTTAGAAGTTAAATAGTTTACAATCAAATTCGATTTCGTAATACTAAGATGTATTAGATCGATGCAACAAAACTTGCCGTCGCGGATGATATAAAGTGTCCTATTTTGTTATTTATGAAATCAATATATGCATTGCTGTACTTGAATTTTTTGTATTTTAATTTGTTATATTGATACGATGCCACGATCTGATTGGCAGATTTTTTTGTTAAGTTCAAACATATAGAACACTGCAACGGCAAATGTGTGCCGATCATAACAGTTGTGGCTAAGATGATAAGTGAATGAGGATACATAAGTTAAGAATTTCAAGGATGAAGATTATGATAGTGCCGAGCTATTAATAAACAAAGAGGCGAAGCTACTTTATTTAAATAGCAAAAGTGATGAGATATGAAAATAGTTACGCTAGAATAGTGATGAGAGAGTATAAAAAGTTCGCGACAGACTACAGTGGACCCGAAAGTAAGGGGCGCGGGCGCCGCCGCCGGGAGGCCGATGTACGACGAAAAAATCCTTCATCGATCCATCATCCTCTGACTCCTTTCGTCGCCTGAAGAGGCTAGCAGACCTCATTTGGTGACCAGCCATGTCTGCAGAAACAGTCAGTGAACGAAGAAAGAAAGGTTTAGAATTGTCGGCAAAATCTGCCTACATGAGAAACATTTAGATACATTTAAATAATTGCAAAGCATACCCTGTATCCTAGAATCACTTTGTGGGCGATTGTTTATACATTCAGAGAGGATATTTAATCTATAGAAACATTTTGCTTCATTGCAATATTATTAGGGATTTTTAAAATTTAATCAGTATAAAGATATACATACACAAGTATAATATTAGCCGCCCGAACTTCACCGCAATGCGCGTTGAGGTATCGAGCGAGTTACGTCTACATTACCCACGAGGTGATATAATCGTTAATCCATATATACTAAGTATACGTGTTCCGCTTTGGCATCGATTTATTCTGTAACCTAATAGCGAACGGGGCGACACAACTGCAATTATGCGTCCACCGCCGCCCTCCGCTGCCGTCAGCGCTGCTTTCCGCCTTCGACCCAAGCTTGCATTAGCCCCAAAATTTTAAATTAAAACGTTTCTTAAGCGAAAATATGAATAATTTTGATAATGCAATATCAAAAACAGGAGTATAAACCCACGTTTGTGTATATTTCCTGATCGTGCCACAACACGAACAAAAATATTCATAATTTCGTCACAGATCATATTTTGAACACTTAAATTTCATCTCCTCCCGTTATAAAGTGCTCTCTGCACATAACAAGAGTCGTACAAACGCATTGGTGTTCTGTAACAAAGTCGCCGGCAGGTTGATCTACGACGACTTCGTCGTTGCGTGTAAAATGCCTCAAACAAAATATTGATTGAAGTTCCTTTCTTCCGCAAACGTGACCAAGTCGACTTATTGTTCGAATTATTAACATAAATTAAAAAGGTAAAAGATAAATAATTTAAAAAGCTTAACAATATTGCACGAATCTAAATTGCGGGGGAAAGTAAGTAACTAAGTACCTACCTACGCTTTGAACGATAGTGGTACTTTCATATCGTCTCAACGTATGCGGCTTATTAATAAATTAAACGCCTAAATCTAGAATACTATATTAATATAATATAATTATTTGTGTAAATATAAAATTCTATGTCTTGTGGTGAGAGTAATATTTGACTAGAGGCGGGCGGCGGCCAATACCGCACGCGGTAAGCAGGGAACCTTAACGATTCGCCACACAGAAATTAACATTACAAGTCATTACAATTTCTTTAACTCTGTAGATATTTTATCTATATTTCATAGTTTCTTACGCTAAAACAACACAATTCATTCAGATAGTCATTAGCTTGAAGTGCTCTAGGCATAAAATATAAGCATTGCTGGTCGCCCTTGTGTAGACTTAACAATAATATTATGCTATTCAACATATAACAATGTATGACTAAAAATTGTATTTTCTGTGTGAGGTCACGTTTCCTTTGAACCGTCAGTTTTAGGAGTGAAATGTAGAAATCTTTTGCCTAATATTCTGCGGATTATATTGTTAAGCGGACGGAGATTTTCAGCTGTGACATTAAAATAGGTAAGGTAGTACTAAGTAGTAGAAATGAAAATTTAAAATTTGTGCATATTTTCCTCGAAAAAATTAAAAGCATTCTTGCAACTCGTAAATAATATGCAAAATTCCTATGCGTTTCTACATTTAACTCCGTGTTAGGAGTAGATCAAAGGAGATTTGGTTATTTTTATAAATAGTGTATTAATAATATGAAGCCGTGAAAGATGATTTTGGCGCGACAAAAAGAGAACATCAGTTCTCTCTCATTCCACGTCAAAAATATTATGCTCCAAGACACTCTTTATAAAAATAGATTTATTTATGCCAAAAACGTTTACGCCAATTTACGCTCAATATGCTTCTAAGTAAATGGCACATACATTTTTGACCGATGTTTTTAAAGCTGTTGTTTAAATACAACGGCACACCGGGTACAGAACCCGCCCGCGCGCACGCATTATCATCTAAGGTATTTCATTATTATAATTTTATATTGGTACGTTTTGATTATGAATCTATATTTTTCTGTAGAAATTACACTAGTATTTGTAATGTGTATCGCTCACTGCCGACTCCCCGGACGTATACCACTGCTTACACCTTAACATGTATAGATTTATGTTTATATAGACACACACACCAAATAAATATATTATGAGGACGCACGCTCTTAGAGAATTGACACCGCATTGCTGCGAGCTACCGCCCGCATACCATATATATTTTTTATCTGTACAATTTCCTAGTATTATATATTGAAGGAATATATTTTTAGTGTAACAGTAGATATTTATAGAGTTTGGCACGCACAAGAATCGTTTCCGATCTAAGGTATTGGACTAAAACAATGAAGACTATCTACAACTCTTCTAGGTATAACCGGTAACGTCTCGACGCGCCATTACTACTCTAAACAATTCAAATTATTGTCAACATCTGTCATAACTGCCACTTAGGCCATGTTTCCATGTTTGGTACTTTGTATTTTTGTAAATCTTAAAATCTGTAATATTTCATAAGATATTTAGAAAGATAAACAGTGAATCTACTAACACATGAAAGTCCATAGACAAAGGATCAAGGGTTTTATTACAGAATTTAAGATTGTAGAAAGCAAAGCAACTGTTTATTTGCACCACATAATTTTGATTACTACTAGTGAGTTGTATGCGGGCAGTGTTATAGAGCGTAACATTTAATATGCTTAGACGGCCTGTACAATCCATTATTTTGATATTATATTTTTATATCACAGCCCATTTTGGAATTTACAACAAACAAAATAATATTTCAAAATGAAGGCCTTAAGTATTCGGTAATGATGAAGTGCACTTGGCTTTGTACACGGCGTTATATGAACATTAACTTTAATGTCAACAATATTGTGTTCATATAAATTTACTAACATGTAGGTAACCCATGGACGCTGAGCTGGCCGTTCGGAACCAAGCTACTGATAAACTTTAATTGAGAAACCAAACAAAATAAATATTCGATATGCTATGTACATTTTAAGCAACGCAATGCTAGATTGTTTCAAAGATAGCAATAATAGAAATTATATAACATATTCATATTATAAATAGTTAATAGTCTAATCCTTATGGAACAGAGGTCTGTACGTTTTACGCATCTCTCAAACAATCTGATTACACTTTCAAAATCAGCTAAATTTAACGTAGCTCATCGAAATGGTCCAGCTCAGCTAATAGCTTACAATCACACACACCAATAAAATTTAACAAAATATAGGACAATATACTCCGATAGTGATATATATCGCAGTTCTTATATTATGTAAGTGTACGGTGGGGAGGCAACAGTATCCGCGAGCTCAGGGTGTGGGCGATATCTTTGCTTAAAATTCGTATTCATCAACGTCCCTTGCGTTGCGAAGTAAATATCTCTATTAACAACGAGATCAATACCCTTGTATTGAAGGTCCAAGTAGAGACACGTCAAGAGACATTCATGTATACGTGAACAAGTCTACGGCTAACGAAATTAACGTAGAACGAATCGCGCCAGGACTATCAGCGCCATCTACTCTAAAAATCAAACAACAAGATGTCCAAAGATTTTCACCCCACCCTGAAATTACAATATGCAATATACAATAATTAAAATACATTCTTCTTACTCTCAACTTACTTAATAAATTCAGTTTGGCTTAGTTCAAGCAAATAACTAGTAATAAATTTATGTTAAAAGTTTTTCAGTTAAACATTAAGTACTTAGAAGTAGAAGTATGATTACGAATGACAAAATTTTTATAACGTGTCATTTAATAATAATAATTTAATGAAAGTTAATAAATTGTATATATAATAATATAATAGAGTAATTTAATGATTAATCGATAATGATAAGAATGAAGCTTTCCTACGCGTTTTTCGATAATAACTTTAACTAATATAGTATACTCGCCGCGAGGGCGCGCATATTTCTTTAGGTTAGTAATTTAGTTAATGATATTTACTATACAATTAATAATTATTAAATTCCTTAGAATTCCGGAAATTTCTCATACAAGCGCACCGCGGGCGAAAGTAATTTCCAGGCAGCCTTCTGAAACGAAAGTTCTATTATGTATTTGTATCGTTAATTTAATTTCAAATAAGTGGAATTTCATGTAACGTACAAGATTAAAAATTAAATTAAATCAGCTTCACGCTGTATCCCGCACATAGCAGGGTAGGCAGA
>DWAN01004827.1:0-11797 GCA_018230445.1 Heliconius hewitsoni
ATATATATATATATATATATATATATATATATATATATATATATATATAGAAAGTTATTCAGATTAGTAAATAAATAATGATGTATTTCAAGCGAGTGAAGCCGCGAGCGGGTCGCTAGTCTGAAATATATTTAATGTATTACAATTTATTCCACCACTCACCAGATCCACCCAGAAGACGCCCAAGGTGCGCACTGAGCGTCCGTCCCGCCTGCTGGCGCGCCTCCGCACCATATCGCTGGAGGAGCCGGGGCCGCGCGTCGTGCTCGTGCGGCCGCCGCGCGGGCCCGACGGCAGCCGCGGGTTCAGGCCGAGGCGCCCCCTCGCCGGTCAATATATACAATTTTTTTAATCTAGTGATGAAACACCCCGTTCCCCATTTAAACACTTCCGTTTCCCACTTTCCGCCTAATTCGATCTATGTGTTGAATGGCAGAATTTAACGCCATGCCTTGCCTCTTTACCAAACCGAGAAAATCAAAATATATAAAATATCAATCCCCGAGTGGACACTTCTTACTTTATTTTTATAATGCTTTATTTAGTACAATGAAATTGTACAAAAATTGAGATGTATCTGATGATCTCTTAATCGTACTAAGTATTGAAATATGCGAAAACGACTTGTATTTAAATATGTATTGTTTATATTTTACAGAACAACTCGCCGAGTGAGACCGTACGGACCATCAGCGAAGGCCTGATAAAACTATATACTGCTACGTAGGTAAACATCCTAGGTTTGATTTCAAATTCTAACGGTAAACTATAACAACTTCGGCACCCTCCGTACAACATTACAAACCACAATTTGGTAAATTATTTTGAATTATTCCACTACCTTCGATTCGCTTGTCATTGTCATATAGAGCTTCTCGAGAGTGCCTTCACGTTGTATAGTTTACCAAGTCATTGTATTCACGAGAGACTGACTGACCATTTCTTTAGCAGCATTTAGGAATTATTTACTAATTTTTTTAGGGAAACAAATTCAAACGTATGATCAGTACAGATTATTAAACATAGTTTTTAACGAGCGAGAAACATATCAAAGGTGACCCGAGTTTTTGTTTGCTTGTTACGTATTTTTTTTGTGAGGTTCTTTTTCGCATACACGTTGTTCAAAATTCCGCGACCATTCCTAGAGACGGTCGTCGTACGTTCGGAGTACACATAACATATGAAGAGAGACCTAAGGCTTATATTACACTGAAAAGTGAGAAGAGTCTCGATTTCGACATTTTCCTGTTTCAATATCCAATTTTTTTCGGTTTTTTTATTATTTTATAATGTGCTATAAGCCTTAAATGTGGGTACACGACCTTTTTAATAAATGACGACTGCCAATAAAGTATGCCTTACTCTCTCCGCTCTAAATTGATTCACTATTCAAATATATAAATACTATAATTATTAGGTTTTATATTTACAAACTGTATTATATGCTTTAAAGAATTTATTAATTAGGCGTACGTGTACCAGTGCTATGCCGTAATATTATAGTAGATCTTTCAAAGAAATGTCAAAATGTTAAATATATTTTATCTTTGTAAATAAACTATGTTATTTCTAAAATCTTATTTAAAAATTGTATGGCGAATCGTTGCTCGCAAAATTTTGCATAGCGAATTCCCTTCTATTTTGTGTTCATATAAAATATGTTGTAGTTTGAGCTCTTATATGTATAGAAATTGTAACTAATGAAAGACGCACGCAAAATTTATGTAACTTTGCATTTGCTTGCGATCATTTTACTTAAACATACGATTTAAATATATACTTCCTGTTAACTTATTTCATTGTACACGGCGAAATTAGTAAATCCATTCATAAATTAAACTGTGCCTTTAATATAATTTTGCAATTTTAATCTGGTGATAATATTAAAAAAATAATATAAATCGTTTTTTTTTGTTCAATTATTTTATATATAAACAGTGCAACAATCATCGTGTATAATGAAATCAATGAAACACACATACACACAAATTACTATAATTTATGTTTTGTTCTAAGAGATCTCTATTGAAACTTCTGTGATTTTCGAAAACACGTGCAATACAAAAGAATATTAAAAAAAAGCTCATAGGGCATTATATTTAGATGGAAATCTTCATATATTATGTTACTCCGAACAATAGACCGACCGTTGCGAACAAAATTTAATATTAGCTAAGAAATTAATTGGAATAGAGCATACGATATGCTTACGTACTGGGATGGAACCAAAGACTGAGAAAAATATTTATTGCAATAATATTGGTATTAGATTATGTTAATTAGCGATATTGTGTAAAGTCATATTCCAAAATGGTTGGTGGGAAAGTGTCACAAGTCTGTAAAATCATAAAATAAATCATATTGCATATTTTGTGTATGCACTGTGACGTGTGACACTTTGCCACCGGGCTGTCCATTTATATGACATTGTCATACACCAAGCGGGTTTAGTAACGTGTTTATGCAACGATAAAATTTTGTAATAAATTTAAATAAAAAAATGATTTATGTACAATATGGATACTTTAAATAAATTTCAGTTGTTTTTGTTGTCGACTGATTTAATAATGAAAGCAATATGATATGTGTTCATTCTTGCGATGGCAATCCGTTGACACTATCAGATTCACGACGGCCCGTCTGTGTTTATTTGTGATGGGTCCTTGTATTGTAATAATTATTTGTTTTTTTTTTATATGATTGTTTTAAAGATGTAGATTGGATTTATGTTATTGTAATCTGTTGAGAAAATTGTATGTTTTATTCGCGAAATAAAACTGCAATGCCACGTTAACAATCTGGCAGTCCTGTTGTATCTTATTGTGTATGTAAACGAATTTAAATGAGTCTCCCCCCTCCCCAGTCCCCGGGTTGGAGGATCGTGCAAAAACATGATTTCTAAATAACTTCTAACAAGTACGCTTATAGTATTTTATAAAATTATTGTGATTGTTTTATAGAATTTTGTTTTATTTTCGTAGGCTTAATCGGGAAAACAACATGTTTAAGTATTGATTTCTGGCACTTAATAATTTATATAAGACACATAAAATGTATTTTATAATTCTTTGACTGGCTGGTGTACGAGCATGTGACGTTCTCCGACTCGGCATTTAAATGTGTGTGTGTGGGTGAAGACGTTACGATACGTTGTTTATTATATTTATGAATAATTCCAAAGAGTAATAGGAATTTTGAACAAACGTTTATATGCTGTACGCTTATCCGCATACTATTTTTATTTGCTTCTCTCATATAATAACCATGTAATCATATTTAGTAATAGTGACAAAATATAATAATAATAATCAGGATATCGGTGTTGTAGTGTTGAAAATGTGATCCGGGGTTTTTTTTCGGGTATAGTTATAACGTGTACTAGTCGTGTACTACCTACACCCGGATTCTCTTACTCTATATAAGAATTAAACCCACTCCCCCCCATGATCTGACTCGAGGCGTCGTACTCGCATTTCAAACAGTTTTTTTTTTATTTAACATCTCTTTTTTTTTCTTCTTGTAACAGTCAATTATATGTGAATGAAAAGAACAATATTATAAAATGTCTGTCTTAAATGTAAAATGGATGTGTTTTATGAGAGTGCGATGCCGTTTTTAATTCATTTGGCGAGCCCACACAAAATTTGTAATGCAGTGCCTAAAAGAACCTCGATGGAAAAAAAAATGTATTAAGAATTTCTAGCCTTTCAGAATTACAAAACTTTGGAATTATCATAAGAGTCTATTTTATTTAGTTCGTCATATTTGTATTCGTAAGACAAGTTATTTATGCCAAATGTTTATAAGTCCTGTACATTTTAAAATTGTGATTAAACTAATGTACACCTCGAAATCGAGTCCTGTTTCTGCCTTCCTAAGGTTTATAAAGTATTTAATATGATTTGATATCGAAGTATATGTATCGGTTGATCGTCGCTCTTTACGTATAGATACGATTATTGCAATAAACTTCTCATTAAGCATATACTAATAAACGATGTCATTATATCACTTCGGGCTTTTCTCTTTGTTGCGAATCGAAATTTTATTTGTTCCCCTTACATTTTGCTTTTATGATGAAGGAATATTTGAACGGGAATAGGAATAAATATTGGGACCGTCGCGGTAAACGCGACGGTTGTGGGTTCGATTCCCACTCGGGGGAATGAATTGTTTGTACGAATCGTTTCCTCGCTCTGGTAACAAGATGAAGCGTGTTGTTGAGTTCCTAACAGTTCCTAAAATCAATGCAAAGAAAATAAATATACAGAAAATTAATATATACTTGACAGAAATCTTTTCTGTGATGAGAAAGAAATATCGATTTTTTTCTGTGGGTAAAAAGTTAGTAAAGGGGAAACAGGTTTACCTGCCTGTTTATACTTTATACTTGTAAAATATATTAATCTTAATCTGGTAAGTTTAAACCTAAACAAAAAAATAATAAAACTATATACAATTTTAATCATCTTAAGATGCATAATTTACTGTTGTACCATGAAATTGTATATATAATTTTTTCTTCATCTTTACAACAGATTTCAGGATTCCGTGTCTTGGCGTTAAATACTTATACAAACATATTAAATATATTGAAATAATGAAAATTGTGTGTATGGAGTTATATACTAATAGATTCATCGTCACGCTTCAGTGATTCGCGCTCTTTCTTCTTTTTATTAATTAGTAGGTAGAGGGAACCTGATGATTAAACACTTCATTCCCCATTTTCCACTGAATTCTGGAGATTTCTTGTTAAGTTAACTGAACTCCGCGCTTTTGCCTCGACACCAGAGCGAAGAAAATGTAAATATTAATCCATTTCTACGATAGTTTATAGTCACACTGTGCCTTTGCGCCACGACTGGCCTCATTTACTGCACAATCGTAATTATTAAGTATTAATTTAATAATATCAATGTCTCGCAATCATTTTCATTTTAAACGTGATATCTAAAATGATTTAATTTTACTAGTAAATGAAAATCCCACCAAAAACATACTGTAAAAAACCAGCAGTCTATAAGCTGTTTTTCCTCTATAAAAACTAATGAAATCCCTAGGTAAACCGACTCGAAATCTAAGGTCCTCTCTAAGATCCTTACTGCGACTTTTTAAATTAATATAGTAAAATTTTAGGTGACCGACCGTTGAATATTCTTGAGTGAATTAGTGTCGAAATAGCAAAATGTTGATTTCGCATAACTTGCGAAATATATGATTCACAAGTAAGAAATTTTGAGGTCCTGGTGTGTGCTCCTAGCTTACTAGAAGACTGAAGAATTTAAAAGCTGTTGAATCTATCCGCAGGTGCCTAAATAGCCCGCACGATAATTCCCCAAAAATGGTTCCGGAAAAGGATGGTACGGCAGTGTATTGCTTGCTTAGCGCTCAACAGCGTGCCCCCGGGCACTATCGTGCCCTAGATAAACAAAAATTTCTAGTACACGTATGCCTAAACCTATATATAATTATATCGTATAAATAGTTAATAATAACAACCTTAAATTAAAAAGTAAGTGTGAATTAAGACACTTCGTTCCCCACTTTTCGCCGAATTTACGAGACATTGCGTGTTGAATGACGGACATCAGCTTTGCGATTTGTCTTTTTACCAGAACGAAGAAATGATAATATTAATAAGTAATAATCAATTCCTTCTAGTGGGAATCAAAAATTTTGTCAGTTTGTCTGTGTGTTGGTTCATGTTTATCTTAGAAACGGCTTAACCAATTAAAATGCAGTTTTCAATCTTGGATTCTGGCAAGCTTCGCTTAACATTTAGTGTTTGTTTTATTGTAATATGTTATGTGAAAAATTTGCTGCTTGTGCTATGAGAGTTAATTTGTGCAACTTTTATTAAATTGGCTAAATCTTTAGTTTCCGATATTTTGTTGTTTGATATAGTTTATAAAAAAATATAATTTGTATGATGAAAGAAAAAAAAGTGAAATCGTATGATGATAAATAACACCGTGATTTCAAACTTAGAATTTTTCAACGTAAGTTGATCTCATGTCTATAGAACTAATAATAAAAATCAGCTTCACGCTGTATCCCGCACACAGCAGGGCAGGCAGAGAGAACCTAGAGTAAGACACTCCGTTCGTCACTTTCTGCCGAATTCTGGAGTCATTGCGTACTAAGTGGTAGAACTTAACACCGCGCTTTGCTTCGACTTCGAGAAATGGAAATATAAATGTAAGTAAATATTTCATCTCCTCGAGTGGGGATCGAACCCACAACCAGTCGGTTTCACAGTCACACTTTATGCCGCTGCGCCACGACTGGCCTTATACTTATGGAGAACTAATAATATTAGGAAAATTTTGAATGATCATATTTCTTTTTTTCTAATATTTTATTTGTAATTATCACTACCTAGGTACATATATATAATATTTACACAATACCAATAACAATAATAATCAATTTTAGAAATTTTATCGGTCTTTATTTGTCCGGACCATCTGAAATGGGGTTATTGGAATAGGGGCTGATTGTTGAGGCTATTTTATATCCTAAAATTTTACGGAGTCGAATTTACGCTGGAAAATTGTAGAGGCGAGTACTTATCGCCTACCTAAATAGAAATGAAATCACTAAACACTTTTTAAATATCCATAATTTGCCATAAGACAACATAAATTACGATTACCTTAATTAACTTAGTACATTACAGTATAGGTAACCAATCTAAAATATTAATTATTTTTATGCACTTAAATAAATATTTGTATAGTTCAAGTGAACGAAGCGGGAGGCGCTGGTTTTTTAATAAAACAATGAAAATTATGTTTTGGAATAACAATAATTATCTTATACAGGATGGAAGCGTCTGCGCTCCGTTGACGGGAACAGAATATAGTGTAAAATATTTCAAACCAATACTTAAATAAATTAATACCTCAACAGTTTAGACGTATTTTTTCACTTAACGATGTTTATCCATACAGTATTTCGTGTGACGCAGTGATGTATAAATATCAATAACGTAAATATTACTACTAGAAAAGTACTACTAAGTGTTGCCGATCTGTTACTTTTCATTCTCAAAAAATATACTAGAACGAGAAAACTTATTTTACGAAATTCAACATCGTCGCCATTACCTACGACTCGATTTCGTGAATGAGGCGTGTGCGGCGTTATCGCTTTGATAGGTTTGCGTCTGTGTGTGTGCGTCATTCTTGACAAATGGCGTTTTATTTTACAACGATAATTTTATTAATTATTTTATTTGAATAAAAAAAACTACTTATTATTGGAAAAATCTCTTATTTTAATTGTAAAAGGTATTAAGGTATAAAGGTATACAGTAGTTAAAACTGTGGTTTTAGTTAAAGTGGTGATGGCAATAACTTTCTGTATAATATAAGTATTGAAGTACCACGACGGTCACGGGCGTGGGCTTTCAATATGTAAAATATATAATGCCATAGCCAATAGTTTGAGGATAACATCATCGACATTGGTAGTTAGGGGAATTATTTTTAGATCCCGCAGAAGAGAACGAAAACTTATAGGTCCAAATGAAATAAATTTGTATGAGAATTTTCCATAAAAAACATCATGAAATCAAATCTAACATGGTTTTTTTTCTATATAAAACATATAGGTATGCATAATAAAAGTACAAACCTAGTTGACCATACAAACCTTCATATTATAACTATATCAAAAATCATATAACAAAAATATTACAGGATTTTTTGTGCAAGTAATTAGGACAGTGATGTTCTCATTTTTGATGCACAAAAGTTTTTTTTCTTTTCACTAAATGCCCACGAGATTTTGTACGCACGAAAAAACTATTTTTAAAGGTTTGATTCCTAGGTGAGATGTGCTGACCATTATCAGCCAATGTAATTTTTTGAATTATGGCCTATGGGATGATTTACGGTGCGCTGTATCCTGCAGTAAGGTAGACATAGCGTTTATAATGGTGGAGCTCGACGCCGTTCTTTATTTTGTCAGAACAGGATTCCCTGTTCACGCCTGTGTTCATTTTGATTTTAATATATTTTTTTAAAGTAAACAGACAACGATCTAAGGACGTATCGGGCTCCTTGAACATATGACCTCGGAGTCGAGTTTTTTTTTCCGACTGGACTTAATGCTGTTGACCTGGACTGATCTTGACAGCGTCACCGGGCTGGGAGGGGCGAGTGTAGCTCGCCCCTGAAGAGAAAAAATACGAGCTTTGATGGACACTCGTGAAGTGTTGGCGATCGTGGGGGAAAGCCCCGCGTATGCTAATCATGGGGAAACGGAGTCGAGGTGCCTACACCCTATAATTTATAGAGCCTATAACTATAACTGATTTAGACACCCTTACTCTTATATTCGAACCCCTCGTGAGGTGCGTTCTTAGAGTGAAGCCAGACAGCTTATGCAGATGCAACTAAAGGGAAATTATGTATGACTTATATAAAGGACAACAAAATAAAATTTAACAATTGTTTTTTTAAGTATCTTTATTTAAAAAATGGTAACAAATATAAAAAATAAAATTCTATGTTAAAAGCTAACAGTTATTACAATATTTAAGCAAGGAAAATAAATTGTAAATGCGGTACGTACTACATATTGTAAATGCGGTGATTACATACTCTTACATAAAGAAAAAAATACTCTAACAAGATATTATAATAAAAATTGTCATACGTCGAAAGTATTATCGAGACATAGTTGAAGAATAGCAAAGACGGGACGTTTAAATATATATCATATCCATATTATGCTGATGATTTGATAAAACAACTTGTAAATTCTTTAAGTGGTTAAAATTTCGTAATAATAATATTTAATTAATTTCATCATAGAGATAAATATCACTTTTTATTATGAATACTACTTTTTGCAAAATATTTTCCATTTAACAATATAATCTCCCCATGTAAATGATTAATTATTAAGCTTAAAGATAATTAACACGTAGGGGAACAGAAGGCAAAACGGAATATGCAGTTAAAACGGAACTGGTTTGTTGCAAAGTTACTTTCAGATTTTTAGTGGTCCTTAGTTGATGAGTAGCACGAATTAATTAGTCCATCATGCCTCTTTCGCGGTCAGTGTGCGTGAACTTGTCATGCATCACAATATTATAAAAAAATACACGATATGGAGAAACAGTTCTAATAATATCCTTGGAAAATTACACAGATCTTGAAACAGCATACTAATTAAGTAAAGACTTTAAACCAGAATCTCAATTTAAATATAAGTAGGTATAATATAAGCAAATCGTAAAAAGAAAAACAAAAAATCAACTGAGGAAGAGAAGAAGAAGAAAAGAGGATATCTCATCGTCTAATGAGGGAGACGAGATTAAAAAACAGTTATTGGCGCCGTATTGACAACGAATACAAAGATGTAAAAGTTGTCTCCGAAAAATATTCCCTGGATTTGTAAACAATAAATTATTAACTATAATTTATTGATTACGTGGATTTTCCTAATTTATAACATTTTGCTTTCCCTCCCCCTATTCATTTCAGTGAATTGGAGTACCAATTTAATTTTAAAGCGCTTGTGATGTAAGCGTTTTTCTAACTATAATATGCTTATTTTAAGAAAATATAATGTACCTAATATTATGCTAATAACTAGTATTCATGATCGAAGGTAACATTGCCATATTTCTTTTGAATCTGCTCACAATTCATGTTTTGGAATCGACCGTGGTGGTCGAAATTTCTCCATTGCTGTAATGCATTGTGTAGGTTAGAACCAGGGCTTTGTGTGGATTGGACATCTTTAGCCCCGACAATCAAATAGTCTGGCCTCAAATAGCCTCTTCGGACCCCTTCGTCGAGTAACATTCTAGTTCTATTTAGCTGAAGATCAGTCACTCTACTATGGTGTGGCCTCTCTTCCCTGTAATCTCCTGAAAAAAAAATTGTTAATATTGTTATGACATTAATATTAACAACAATAATGACATGTTTTTTTAAAATTTCATCCTGGTGTAGGGAAGTTAGTATTATTACTTTTCAATTAATAAAAAAAAATGTATTTGGATTAAAACAACTTGTGATTTAATTATATTTTCACCAAGTTAGTAACCTAGCCGACATATATTAATAATCAATAAGACGAATAAACGGTTCGCCGGTAAAAGTGATATTTTAGTGTCCTGTCCTTATTTCTATGCCATTGTGGCACAGCGAGACTCCATCTGACAAACGAATGCAAACAATAATGTGGGATCGATTCTCACTTGCAACAATATCATTTAAATTACTATAAAATAAGGTATTCGGTTTTGTGAAACAAATGGCGTTAAGGTTCTACAACAAATAATTAATAATCTTTTAAAATCTGTAGCCAAATTAAGCTTTAATATTTTTTTCCTTGTTGTTATATGTAAGCAGGGAAAAGCGCGAAGCGCGTGCATTACTAGCGGCCATCGGGGCGCAGTGTGGGTTCAATCACCGCTCTGGAATGGATTTTCCTTGTTCCGCTTGTCGTAGGACAATGGATTTTTTAATTGCTCTGCGTCACAGACATTTGCCGTTCTTGCCTTTCTTGCTTATGCGGTTTGCTTGCTTAAGTTTTGCTTTTTGTAAAATGTGAACTGAACGTTGATCGGTCTATAGTTTGAATGTTCTGTGCTCCTCTCGTGTGGTAGGACGATGTTGATGTTGAGATTCACTACTCAACATGTGATGTTATTCTTATCTATGCAGAATACAATATGCGCAGGATTAACATTCGATATCAGACATATTGACAAAATATTTTGTAGTAAAGTTATGACAGTTGTAAAATGTCCCACTGTAATGTTATTCTATGCCTTTGTTATTATTCTACAGTCTGCGAGAGGAGCTTAGCTTTGCGTTTGTGTAAGTAATCACCAAAAGTATAGAAAAAAAAAATATTTTTTTCTATAAATATTTCTATAAATTTATTATTAGTTATCAATAAAAAATCATATTTGACTACGATTATTTTTCGTTTCTTACTGCTGGTCACATACATTTTTGTACAGTAATCGTGCCAACTTTTTCTTTTATTTTTTATAAATCGAAGAAAAAAATAAATATTAAGATTTAACACGTGACAGTGCTACCAGTGTAAGAGGTGTAGTTACATCAAATAAGGGACTTCAATCACAGATGCAAAGCTCAGCTTATACGTCGCGGACAACAGGTACATATTTACACTATCATATGTCATATCTCTTTTATTTAAATTAATTTATCATGTTGTACCATACCTATGAAATAATAAATAATTAACTTGAGCCTGGCTGCCGATGGTGGAAAATATAAATACAGTAATAAATTAAACATTATTCACCAATAAATGCAATGCCCAAAGAGCACCTGTTGTAGCCAAAGGTATGTGCTCCTTCTTTGTTCCAGCCGCGTCCTTCGTACACGCGCCCGTCATTGCCAATTATAAAATTGTATCTGGAAACCAATAATTAGGTATGCTCTCTGTAATTTATATTGAACAGGTACCGATTTTAGTGGGAATTCTATAAGGTCGGGGCAAAAGTATTTTCGTATTTTTCATATAAAGTAAAATATTTTTAATCAGTTTTGAAGTTTATTTTTTAGATATAATTTTTTATTGATTTATAATATGTATGTGCCGTTTTGGTCGATGACTTGTTGGTACTTGTTGGGGTACCCATCTTATGGGTAGTGCCGTAATTCCCGTAGAAATTTTGAGATTTTTGATAAAAAAAATCTGACTGATAGTTAAATACTTATTTAGAAAACGTATAAAAATTTTGAACGTAACGGGACTCGAACCCGCGCCTCCTGGAAACCGACCAGGCGCTCTG
>DWAN01004828.1:0-11797 GCA_018230445.1 Heliconius hewitsoni
AGGAGGCGCGGGTTCGTGTCCCGCTACGTTCAAATTTTTATACGTTTTCTAATTATGTAATTAGGCACTTTTTATGTAGTATGTTCCATAGGAGTTTTTTTTATAATATATTAAATAATATTGTTATGAATTACGACAAATTTATTAATATAAAAATTCACACAATTCACATAAAAAAACATAGTTTATTCGAATTAATAGATTGTGTTTTATTATAGGCTAGCGTGTATATTTTACATTTTAATTGTTATCAATGAAAAAATCAAATTCGACAACATTTTTATAGGCAAAAAATTTTACTTAAATAACTTAGCTTCACGCTGTATCTCTAGCGGAAGAGAGAACGAAGCGTCAAACGCTTCGGTCTCTATACCTCTCTCGCCTCGTCATTCTTTTTTTTTTTCTTTTTTTATTCCAAATTGATTTAAAATTTACTTGGATAAATGGAAGTGTAAAAAGGAAATAACAAAAGTACAACAAAGATTTTCCTTTAGTGTGACACATTTAAGATTTTCCAAATGTCATTGTTTGAATGCAAACCGCTTCAAATTATATGTATACAGGAAACAAATGTCAGAAACCCAGAAGGTTAAACAATTTTCTTATGTCCATATAAATATATGGTTTTATTTTGGTTACTTAATTTGTATAAAAGATTCTATTCTATAAGATAAATGTACGTAAGTGAACGTGTGATAGCGTCACTGTATCTTTTTTTTAAATAGATATCTCTCTTTTTTCAGCTAACAGTTTGCCCAATATAGTAGTAGTATAGTAAGGAAATCTTGAGTTGAGATACTCCGTTTCTTACACACCGCCGTAATTTCGAGACATTGATTCGAAACTGGCGCAACTCAACGCTACACTCTGCTTTGCCAGAACAAGGAAATAGAAAACTACTATAAATAAATTCGTCCGAGTCACCGTGGCATCGAACCCGTAACTCTCACTTTGACAGTTAGACTATGTTGTACTACGCCACGACTAAGCAAGTTAGATTTACAATTAAAACATAATATTATGTCATATTTACAAATTCAACCAAAGTTACACTTAACTTAAGTCAAAAAGTAAGGAAATAAAAATTGCGTAAAAATAACTGCTAATTTTATTAATATTATTCAAGGGCAAGCTATATTAGGTATCTCTAAGGTCTACCGGCGTTCATAATAAATGTTGACACACAATTATCACTCGATGAACACTTTTAACACATTTTTTTTTGTAATGTTAGTTAAAAGATGTATTTACATACCGTATTTACGAAGCACTCAAAACACGTTTCAATAAATATGATACAAAAAAATCATTTTAAGGAAATAATATGAATTGAATCGTGTCGCAGCGTCACGGCGTCTGTGTATAAACGTGACAGTTGTGGGTTCGATTCTTACACGGGGAATACACAAATATATTCATTTTCACTGGCAGCAAATCTGGTTATTTTGATAGCTATCATTGTATTTTTCCAATCCCAATTCGAAACACTGTATAGTCACTCCTCACCAGGAACCAGACGGACCAGAGGGGAAAAATGAAAATGATTTAGTCCCTCGAGTGGAAATAGTAAACAAACATCACGTAGTTATAGTTAGTCCCCGTACCACTGTTTACTGTTTACCTCAAATTAAATATTAAGCACGAGAACGATATTATTTAAATGCTGCTGAATTTTCACTAAGTTTTAAATATTAACTAATATTTAGTAAGTAATTAAGTTTATAGTATTTAAATTATTTGAGGCTCTTATTTGAGGTGACGCAAGGGCACAAGGGTGTGAATGTAACGCGACGGTTGTGGGTTCGATTTCTATTCGAGAGAATAATGTATTATTTATTAATATTTTCATTTCTTTGCTGTAACACTAAGGCAAAAGCCTAGCGTAGAGTTCCGCTTCGCAAGGCCTCGAAAAATTCGGCCCTCTGCCTACCCTGCTGTGTGCGTGATACCGCGTGAAGCTTTTTATTTACTTGAATAACTTTTTCGTTTATAAATTGATAATATGTCTATGCTAATTCATCCGCAAGTCATACCGCAGTAATCGTAGATATTTTATTAGGCTAAATTATTTACTATAAAAAACATTCAAGTAAATTTGGTATCGGCATACCGAGACTCGACTTTTTGTCGGATTATCATTATATCCGATCTTGAGACCTTCACAAATTATAAGAATATTATATTTCACATAAGAGATAAAATAATAAAGGAACGTGAAACGTTTAAAACGTGGGATGTAAAGTGTTAATAGAGCACTTAAAAAATACCTCCCGAAAAAAAGTAGCCATTATAAGATTATTTTGTTGTCCGTCTGTCTATCTGTCTAGAACCTTGGAACGCTTGGAGATATCGAGTTTCCATTCAAACCATATCTACGATCCTATGATTTCCTGAAAAATCGTATTCCGACATTTACTTAAAAAAATATAATTTCTTTAAAAAACGCGTGTTTCGATACTAAAGGAAACCAAAATTCATAGTACTTCTGGTTTATCTAGAATTATTGGCAGCTAGCATCTAAAGGTAGTGAGTACTAATTCAGAAATAAATCTGAGAACTATACATTTGTGTTTAAATCCTTAAAATATTAGCCTTAAAAGGGGGCAAAATTTAATATTTAAACCACTAGTTCAAGTGAGATATCTCATATGAAAGGGGTCTGGTTTCAATTATTGAATTTCAGAAAAAAACTTGAGTCCTTCAATTTTTATACGGAACTCTCGGTGGGCGAGCCCGACTCGTGCTAGTCCAGTTTTTTACTTTATATTTCCAATATTTTTAAACATTTTTAAAGTGGTATTTTACACTCAGGAACGATAAATATTTATTAAGAAAACATATAAAAATATAAATTTGGAAGGATTTGAAACCGCTACGTTCAAATTTTTATACGTTTTCTTAATAAATATTTTAGTTCCAGTTTTTCACAAAACCCTGTGTTTTTTAAACTATTATTGAATATATTTTATCCCCTCAGTGGGTCGACTCGACTCGCTCGCACCTCGACTTGCACTTGACCGCTTTTTTCATATTATTGCATTGTCATCGGTCCGTGATAAGTATGTATGCAAAATTTTTCAAAGTCGTTCAAAATCACGTTTCAAGTTTCCGTTACAAACATACAGACATAAATACGACCGAAGCAAATAAGAGAGTGGTAAAATGCTTAAAAAGATTACTACTTATTTATACTTTTATAATATTTTTAAATATAAGTGACATAGGTACTTAAAAAAACATAAATTTCATTTAATAAGTTCTTTGATTTTCGCGATTATTACACATTTTAAATGAAACTATTTTAACCGGATTAAAATAGTCCGGTATATATATATAATAGAACAGTAGTCAGTCTACCCGTGACCACGGACTACTGCAAAGTGTTCGAAACGTCGGGTTCCCCAAAAATGTATAATAACACTAAATATACGCGATTAATCCGGTTAAAATAGTTTCATTTAAAATAAATTTCATTTTTCGTTTGTTACATGAATCAATAAAATTTTGTTTTTTAAAATATTTTAAAAAACAAAACATTGACCACAGATTCCAAATTTTCGCATAGTCCCCAGCTTTTTCTTAAAACAAAGTGCAATATGTAATCAAATGGAACGCAATCGTATGAAACATTTTGCCTCACGCTGGTCTGGCAGGCTGCCCGCTGTGAATATAGCTGATCTCGCTGTGATACTACCAGTAATTTGGTGACCTCTGATTCAACCGAGTTAGGACACAGCATTATTTATGATGCGCCAATTAACTAACGAAATGTATGGGGTTTTAAATTTTGGTGTGTTACAGTAGCTTTTCGTTCGCAGATTAGTTTACTTGAACTGTATTTTATTTTAAAATGTGTATTATGTTTTAAAATTATTTTTTTAATACGTAATTGATCGCAATTTAACAATGCTTCAATAATTCGGCGAAGTGTGGGGAACGGGAAGGGAGTGTTTCATAGTTAGGTTCCCAGGACCCCCTTGCCTACCCTACTAATACATACAGATACAACGTAAAGCTAAATAAAAACATTTTGTTTTGTATTTGCAAAAATGCATAGAAGACAAAGTTGCATTAAATATTTGATTTGACTCCCAAAGAATTCGACGGAAACTAGTGATGGTTTACTATGTGCTTGATACAGCGTATAATAAGCGAATACGCTAAAAACACTTCTAAAAGTAAAAAAATGAAGGTAGTTATAGTAAAGAATATAAGGATTTTCCATTTTTATTATTGTAAATGAATTTGGAGTTTTCTTAATTAATTACCTTATATGGCATTTTTTCATCATAATTATTATTTATGAATATCATCATTATTATTTTCCAGTAGGCAGAAATATATAGGCATACAGAGATCATTATATAAAATTAAACCAAAATCGTGTATAGTATTAGGTATAAGGCCATCGTGGTACAACAACAAAACGTCGTTGTTTGATCCCCAATCAAATGAATAATTATATGTTACCTTGCTTACCCTGCCTACCCTGCTATGTGCGGGATACAGCGTGAAGCTAAAAAATTGAAAAGAAATCGACGTGGGGAGGATTAAGCGCCTCGTTGAGTTTTCCAATTCAACACATAATATCTCGATAAGACACTTCACATGTCCATCTTGTGGTTTTCAAAAAAAATTAATAAAATGTATTTGAATGTATATCTAAACAACTCCTATTTTTATTTTCATTAAGCAATATATATGTTTGTGTACTCTTTCCGCTTACTATGGCTAAACAACACAGCTTAAAAGGCAACGTTTAGCTTCCTGCTATATTAAAACGATTTCTTTTCTTTAATGAGCAATAACAAACAAAACAAGAAAAAGGTTTTTTTTATGCAAAGTTGGGTAGGCAAATGGACCCTAGTATTAAGAGACTTAATTCCCGCTTTTATAGACAATGCGCGTGGAGTAGCGGAATTTGAAAAATTCGATTTGTCGTATTGCTAGTCTTTCAAAACTCTTATAGCCGCACCCAGTATCAATATATTGGGCCTGAATCGGGATCATCTGGAAAGCAAGGCAAGTACATCACGCCAAAACACCGATTGGCCCTATGTAGGGCACAAGTTCGGCCTCATATGGAGTACTGTTCCCATCTCTGGGCTGTTGCACCCCAGTATCAGCTTGAATCATTTGATCGCATACAACGTAGAGCCGTTTGAATCATTGAGCACCTAATGATCTGTGAAACTTGACACTTTGGCTTTGCTTCTCCTCTTCTCCTCGCTGTGCGTTCTTGAACGCATTTATTCTCATTAACAGTTCAGAAGAACTGTTTGTCCTGTAACCTGCCGCTGAATTTTCTAACCGCACAGTACGTCACAAGCTTAAATATCATCCACACCACCTGGATACGTGACACTCCACTACTGTGCGGTTTTATAGGAACTTCTTTCCACGCACCACTGAACAGTGGAATGGCCTACCCGTGACACAGTTTCCAGGTCGATATGACATAGGTACCTTCAAAAATCTATGTCACGCGTTGTCTACCAGAGCAAGGAGATCAAAAGAATTTAATTAATTTTTTTCCCGAGTAGATGTCGAACCTTCATCCATCCCGTTTACAATCAGAAGTTCAGTCACTGCTTTCCCAATCATCACAGGCTCTAAATTATACTCTATTTACAAAGGCATGAGACAAAAGGTAAACAAATAAAATTTTCACCACCACTTTAACACACACAAACACTTTCAGATTAAAATAACAATATGATTTTAACTAAAACTTTTACAAAGAGTGAAAAAAAAATCAAATTTATTTAAACGAATTACAAGGATGCAATAACACTTGACAGCTATAGTCGCGGGTAAGTATAGGCCCTATGGAGGCAGAAATGTAAGGTATACTTTATAGTCGTTTAAGAATCAAGGTGGAATTGTCATATTTCTATAAAATGATAAGAACTGCCTCTTCCTCTCATTGCTGTGAAGTTTCGTCATCGGTCAGATTGTATCCGCCATTTTTACTATCGGTCAACCTGTTCATTTGATAGTTCTGTTGTGATTCCGTTGTTACTTTTATTGTTTTTTTAAGTTTCTTGTTTTGTTGTTTTCTGATTATTTTGTTTTGTTATATTGGATATTTTATATTTTAAACCATAAGTTAACCTGGACCAAATGAAATGTCCATTAAAAAGGTACAAATAAGAAACTATATTTCTTTGTTTACATTTTCTCTTTTTCCAGAATGAATAGAGTATACACTTATAATAAAATCGTAACGGATCAGTGTCTGTACTTAGAAGACACATAAGAAAATATATTTTTACAGGTCTTTATTTACTTAATAGAACAAAATAATGGGTTCGATTCTCACTCGGGGAAATTAATTATTTAATATTTTCATTTCACCATTCTGGTATTGAGGCAAGACGTGGTGTTAAGTTCAGCACGACATGCCTCCAGAATTGGATGGGGAAGTGTACTAAGTAAAAACGCAGTGTCTTAACACTTGGTTTCAGTGCCTCTGCCTTTCCTGGTATTTGGGGGATGCAGCGTGAAGATTGCAAAAAAATGATATGTATATTAATATTTAATATATCTATATAAATAAATAACCACCCTATTGTATGCTATTACTATGATATATTTATAAATGATCCTATTACATGTAGTATTCTATTTAATTTATCTAGACATAAAGTAGTTTATATAGCGATATGTAATATAACCAACACAGATATTGTGAAATATGAGAAAAATAGACATAACCGTAACCGTAAATAACATAAAAAAAATATTTATTTATAATAATACTATGTTATTGTCAAAGCTCGAAGCCGCCGGACCTAGGTTTAACTAGTCAATTTGAATCTGACTTAAGGTTTTAGTCAAACCCAAAACAAGTTACGTTTTTTGGCCTTTGATTCAAGTATTTTTAGTCAAACATAGAAATCTGGGAATTTCTAGTGGTGGCGCACGGGCACTGGCGTGCGACTGTAAACGTGACTGGTTGTGGGTTCGATTCCCTCTCCAGGAAATGAAATATTTAATATTTAAATTTCTTTGCTCTAGTCACAAGACAAAGCGCGGCATTGACTTGTTTGACACAAATTCGGCGCAAAATATTATTATAAGTAAGTAATAATGCCAAATATTTATATATTCCTATATTATTTTGGGAAATGCTTCTATATATATGAATGGATCATACATACATTCATACATACATACATTCAACAGGTCTAAGAAGTCTTTAATGGCTATTGTACTCTAACGGATAATAGCTGTATACATAGAATTAGGTAACTTGTTCCGCAAATTATGATCATTGTTTGGTTTAGATTAATTTAGCTTTGTTTCAGTGAAAATGAATATGTTAAATTAATTATGTATGGGAAATTAACACTTATGTTATATATTTACTTATTTTGTTTATTTTTTATTGTACACAATTTGAACAAATGTATACACAAAAAGGGGAAGCCCCGTTTGGATGTATTAATTCGATAGTAATTTGTAAGTATATGTTATGTTTTGTTCTTTCTATATGTTCTTATTTGGTTCACTATGTAAAAACCACAGTGGGTAGAAAACAATCATAATTTTTTTTAAGCGACTGACGTATCGCACAATGAAGTAAAATATAATATTAGTAAATTAATTCCACTTAATTTATAAGATCAATTCTAATTTATAAGCAATCAAGCACCACAAGTATAAAATAATTTTAAATTTAAATTATTATTAATTATTGTTAGTATTGACTAACAACACTTTCTTAAACTGCAATATCCTCGAGAATTTTAATCTTGCAACATTTACAAGTATGTGTGTATGTATATCGCGTAAAGATAAATTATATTTTTGTAATGTATAAATACACCAACTGCAGCTAAGAATATAATCGATTCTTACTCGGAGGAGAAGGAATATTTTTTACTTTATTTTAATGCCCCCATTTTGAAACAAAGACAAAAACCGGCGCTAAGTTCTGCGATCCAATCCGCAATGTCACAAAGAATATTGGACAAAAGCATGTTTTTTCGAAGAGGTGAAAAAAAGAAATCAGCATTATTATGCTGATTTCTTTTTTTCACCTCTTCGAGATTATTACGTTGTTTCCAAGTAAATAATTATTATTTCGCCATGTCCATTCTCATTCCAAGTTTGTGAGTGACGTTCGTGTTTTACGTCGGACATAGCATTCTGGAACAATCCATTGTGAAACAATGACGATCGCACACGCCTTTTGCATATCAACTTAGTTCGTACATACCAAAAATATTTCCCGACTAAGCACTGTGCATACTGTTTAACCATCTTTTTTGGTAGACATCTGAGTTACGTGACTTCTATGCTATAATAATATAACAAAAACTGAAGAGTTTATTTGGTTGAACAAGCTGATCTCAAGAACTGTTGGTTAAAGTTGAAAATTAAAAATATATTTAATAATTCATTTATTCAATGAAGATAAAGGTTATCTTTTATATAGAATATCATGATAAAATTTTCGATGGAACCCATGGTGGGTTCCATCAAAAATTCAAGTTAAAAAAAGCTATTCTGTTATATAAAATAATAATATTGTACAAAATTATAAACAAACCGTCGATACCATAATTTTATATGTATATAAAATTGCAATTGACGTCATTTTTTATACAAAAAACCATAATTTTTCTTTAAATTTAACGAGTACATTTTTACTACAATATTATATGATATTTAAAAAAGGATTTAAATATAAGGATCCACAAACAGGCAACTCTGGTGGAATCTATTCTACTATCGTATATCATTCTCATTATCATTAAAAATAAATTCCATTATGAAACAGATAAATGCAATTTTATGCAATGGGACCTCGTACTAATTGGCTTATTAGTTTCTAAATTATTATTTTAAAGTCATAATCGATACGTACCGTTGTAAAGTACTCATATTAAGAAAACATATAAAGTTACACAATGTATTTTATTAAGTTTGTTAACTATAGTTTTGTAAATGTTGTATTTTCTCTCTACTATACATTGTATATGATATCTGTATGGCAAATAATTTTGCAAAGGCTTTCTTTTATCAACTTGACCTTAAAATTATTATCTATAATACGAATAAACTGGTATGATATGTAAAGATCACCACAACGATACGTTGTTGACTGTTCTTATAGAATATATAAAATGTCAATAATGCGGAAGTTAAATAAAAAAATGCACTGAATATTAAGGAAGCGTTTTCTGATGCAACTGAGCTGTCTTCATTTAATAATACCGAGTCGTGTGATGTTATTTGCTGCCATTTTAAATTTAGTTCTCTATTTTAATGGTAAAGAAGAATAGACGATTATTAGGTTGTAAAAATATCGATATTATATTTAAAGTAATTGATAAATTGCCGATGTTTGTCAAATGTCAAATGTTTGTAATATAATTACAAACATTTGACTTATAAGAGTTTGTATATCAAACTTGTTTTCTTTGTATTATAAAAGTATGTGCCAATTTTCAACTACTGCGCCATGATGGTCACGATGATTCATTTAACTGCATATATTTAGGTACATATAATACAGATTTTATAGCCTTATTCGAAATAAAACAAAAAATGCTTTAGGAAAATTTTACGTGTTTTTGTTATTTTATTGCTTCCAACGCAATATACGAGTATATATATGTTTTGATTTATGGCTATTAATAATAAATATTATATATATATATATATATATATATATATATATATATATTTAATAATTTTTTTATTTAATCAATTTTGAACAGTGCTAGTATGGAAATTATTTATTTACTTTAAAAATACAGTCTTGAGGCCAGCTGTGGCGCAAGGATACACTTGACTGGTTGTAGGTTCCATCCACATTCGAGGAAATTAAATATTTACTTACATGTATATTTTCATTTCTTCTTTGTGGTGTCGAGGTAAAGTGCGGAGTTTAATTCCGCCACTCAATACGCAATGCCTCCATAATTCGGCGGAAAGTGGGCTACGAAGTGTATTAATAATAGGTTCCCTCTGCGTACCCTGCTGTGTGCGGGATACA
Organism: Heliconius hewitsoni; assembly: GCA_018230445.1. Taxonomy (NCBI): domain Eukaryota; kingdom Metazoa; phylum Arthropoda; class Insecta; order Lepidoptera; family Nymphalidae; genus Heliconius; species Heliconius hewitsoni. The sequence goes on from DWAN01004828.1 coordinate 10,010, forward strand.
GCGTGAAGCAAATTTAATTTAAAACCAAATATTTATTAATGATTTAAGAAAATATAATTAAAATATATTTGCATGTTATGCATTATTATGATTATATTTGAGGCCGTCGTGGTGGGCGGGCCGGTGACTGCAAGCGCGATGGTTGTGAATTCGATTCCCACTCGGGGGAATGAAATAATATTTTTATTTCCTCACTCTATTAACAATGTAAATGGTGGCGTTGAGTTCTACCACGCCATCCACTGACTACTAGTACGAGGAAATGACCATCATTAATTACTCTGGATGTATGTAATAAGAACCTATGACCGTCGCGTTTACCCTGGACCGAAGATAAAACACAGGTATCTAAAAATATATACACATATTATACACAATAATACTACTACTTTGCTTAATATTATTATTACTAAATGAACCTCAAACCGTCCTCCAATGGTGAGCTAATGCAATTCAACTAAATTAGTCAATTCAGCTAATTAATATTATGACAGTGACGGCAGTCTTACAAATGATGTGCATTCATAATAACAATTGACAAACACTCGAATATCAGAACCATTGTGTAATCAACCATCCTGTATGTGTTTGTATTTAACATATACGTGTGTATACAGAATGTATTTGTATTTTACATACGTGAGCCAGACCTAGGCATGTTTTAATTGCAATTGGCAATTAAATTTTGAAGGCAGTCGTGGCGCAGGGGCACAAGTGTGTGACTATAAACGCGACTGGTTATGGACTCGATCACCACTCGAGGAAATTAAATATTTATTTAAATTTATACTTTCATAACTTCGCTCTGGTGTCGAGGCAAAGCGCGGCGTTGAGTTCCGCCATTCAACACTCAGTGCCTCTAGAATTCAGCGGAAAATGGACAACGGAGTGACTGAACACTAGGTTCACTCTGCCTATCCTGCTGTGTGCGGGATACTGCGTGAAGCTGTTTTTTTTTGTAGTGTATCAATTAAAATTACAATTTATGAATTTACATTGTATTAATTTAAAATAAAATTAATTAATTGCTTATTTTCATTTTCACATGAACAAAACATGATTAAATTATGCACTCACGAGACGCCATAATTAAAGAATTGAACTTATATGTACCTACCTCTCCCTGATATGTATATTGTATAAGGAACGTGATTTTAATTTGTGATTTGTCTACTTTATATACACGAGAAGTAGTTTCGAGAAATCATCATCATGTAATCATTATCTCGATTATGTATTTAGTTAGTTGCAAATTTGTATATATATATTATATTATAAACAACGTTATATTTTAAACAACGTTTTAATAGTACTTTGTCTGTCTCTAAGAATACATTCTTAGAGAAAATGCAAGGTTCAAAAGGAGCTAAAAATATATAAATAGATATAAGGTATGTGTATAGAAAACTATAAATTTATAAAAGTTACTATTTATATAACTAGGCCGTCTTAGGGCAAACGGGGAGCGGGATACATAGTGAAACTGATTTAATTTGGATTTATAAGTAATACATCATATTTTTCCCATAACCTATTATTATAATAAATCACATATTTTTATTTTATTCCTTAAGGAAATATAATATACTTATCATTACTGATTAATAAATATGAGCATTTTGATGAGTATCATTATTGTAATACTTCGTCGAACGTAATCTTTATATTATGTTAAGATGAGGATTTATGAGAAGTGACAACTTTAACAACATAAATACCAAGGAAATATTAAATTTTATTTATTCAAGTAGTATTAAATCAACGTTTTTAATGAGATATATATATATA
>DWAN01004829.1:0-11797 GCA_018230445.1 Heliconius hewitsoni
ATTATAAATTTAAGTAAATATTTCATCTCCTTGAGTGGGGATCGAACCCACAACCTCTCACACTTTGTGCCACTGCGCCACGCCACTTAACTTAACTTTAATCATATATATATATAATTTTAAAAATATAATTAAATAACCATAAATAGTACAATAGACATATCATGGTAATTATGTTTATGGTTGAAATACACAAAGTTTTAAATTTTTTTATTTAATGAACATTTCAAAACATGTTCAAAACATGTTTGGAAATACAGGATGTATTTCCAAACATGTTTTGAACGATATTATAATTTACATCTTTAAATAGGTTGTATATTATAATATCGTTAAAATTATTCTTGGAAGTATATAATATAAGAACAACTAGCGACGGGCAAGTTGCCAGTTTTTTTACTTAATATAATAAAGAAAAATAAACGTATTTAACTCACTAAGTTTTCACTCGGGTATTATGTCTATCGTTAAAAGCCAGGCTTAGTGCCACTAGTGGCGATGTTAACAGTTTAGCACTTAATAGTGTAAAGTGAGAAGCATGTAAAGTTAAACGAGGCAATGTAAGCCCGACCTTTTAATTATATATATAGTGAAAGTTTAAGATTTTTTATGAATATTATGTAATATCGTTCTTCATATTAGTATTATAAATGACAATGTTAGTTTGTGTATTAAGCTTTCACGTCAAAGCTACACAACCGATTATCATGAATCTTTGTATACATATTGTTAGAGGTGTAAAAAAGGACATAGGAGCCTTTTTTTTTTTAAATATAATATACAGGGTGGAAGCGTCAGCGCTCCTTTTACGGGAAAAGCATATTGGGTAAAATATTTTAAGCCTAAAGAAATTCATCAAAATCCTTCAACAGTTTAGGACGTAGGATATTTTTTCTTTTCACGATGTTTCTCCATACCTGTATTTCGTGTCACGCAGTTACATTACCAATAACATAAACTCATACTACCTACTACAAAAATATTGATAAATATTAAACAACTTTGAACTTTGCCGCCAATACCTACGACTTGATTTCGGAATGAGGCCTATTTGGCGGTTTCCTTTCGACAGGTTTATGTCCGCGTGCGTCGTTCTTGACAAATAATTTTATTATTTATTTTGTTTGAAAAAAAATACACTTTTTTCATTTTTGGTAAAAAAATATTTTTTTAATTGTATTAGGCTGTTTTAGAGTAGTTAAAACTGTGGGTGTGGATTTATAGTGGTGCTGACAAAAACACTCTATATATATGTATTTAAAAAAAATTATAAATATTAGCATTATATAATATTAATAATATTAAGTACATTATATGCCAATGTCTGCGAAATTCGGAAACTCTTTTGCAAATCTGTAAACTGTAAACAATTTTAAATATTAAAAAGTTTAGTCAAAGCATAAGATGTTATTGAATTTATTGAAAACAGATTAAATATTTCACGTTAATTACATACTCAAACTACACTCGTTAATTGTTATTAATAAGTAAATGGAACAAAATACGTAGTTACAATTTAAATTTAATTTGTTTTTTTTGGACTTTTTCTGGACTTATATGTAGAATCCCCTATTTTTATAAAATTAGTTTCCTTCACGCTGTACATAGCAGGGTATGCAAAGGCAACCTAGTGTTGAGATAAAGATACTTCCGTTCACCACTTTCTCGAGACATTTCTACCGAAGTTAGTCAATATTCTAAAAAGATACTATTTTCATTTTAAACTAACATTTATGCTGACTAATTATAGTGAGTAACTATACGACCCAAGTTTATGTTATGAAGATAAAACAGCCGTTGCGGCCTTCAGGTATTATAGAAATTAATTCTAGTTGTTTATAATGTCAGTCCGTGTTGTAAGAACATTAATTAGTAAACGTACTTTATAAATATATAAGAATCTTATCAGGTTAATGTAAAACTTAAAGTCCTTACATTCCATTTTATGCAGTCTTTTTTTAATGTCTCACTATGGAAATCTTTACTGTTTATATAGAATGTTATGTTTGCACGTTATTTCTTATTCTTTCTTATTTATTAATTTTTATTTATATCAGCTGTTATGTGCGGCAAGTGCAGTTAAAAAAATAAATAAATTATTTTAAGTGTCCGAGATAAGTACGTGGTGTTACGTGTAATATATGTATATAGACTTTCCTCTGGACTCGAGTAGTTGGACTATTAAACATAATTTGGGTTCCGTACCTTTTAAGAAATCTTTACAAGATCACTTTGTTGTCTGTCTATCAGTCAAGAACCTTTATCTCAGGAACGCTTAGAGATATCGAGTTAAAATTCAAACCATATACCTAAATGTACGGCCCCATGAATTCCTGATAAAAAACGTATTTCTATATTTACTTAAAAAAAGATATGGCCGTTTATATATTCAATCAACATTAATATAGTACTTTCGCTTAACCTAGAATTATAAAATTTGGCAGCTAGCATCAGCACATAGTACTAGTTAAGGGAAAAAATAGAAAATTATAATTTAGTAGGTAAATCCTAAAAAATAATACGCTTAAGTAGCAATAAAGGCGCATTTCGATACTATAAAAGGAATCAAAATTAATACGGTACTTCCAGTTAAAATTTGTCAGCTAGCATCTACAGGTAGTACTAGTTTAGGAAAAAATCTGAAAACATAATTTGTGATTGAATCATAAATTGTGTGGTTTTTAGTGTTAGTAGTTTTAGTATTTTAAGTGAGGTATCAGATAAAAGGGCTCTGGCTAAACTAAGCCCGATTACTATTCGATAGATTTTTCGATAGCCTCGAAAAATTCGATAGAAAGTGGGGAGCGGAGTGTCTTAACACTAGGTTCTCTCTGCCTGAAGCAGAAAGAAAATTATATAAAAGATAAATAACAGTATGTTTTTAGTAGTAAAATAAGAAAAGTTAAAGAAGATAAGTTATGTTTATGCAACACAGAGCGCGTTGTTATATAAAAATATTTATAAAAGTACCCTTGAATTATTCATGTGTTTAACGAAGTTCATTCGTTATCGCTTTATAATTGTACGTTTATCTCTTTATCTCTTTATAATTTGTCTGCCGCAGTGTTGTTGCCACAAACAGAATGCGTTGCAAAAAAATTCTATATAACAGAATGCGTAGCGTACTACTTAAATTAATTCTATCATAAAACTTTTAATTTGTGATCACTTTATTAGGGTTCCGTACCTCAATCGTAATTAATAGAACCATTATAGAATCACTTTGTAGACCGTCTGTCTGTCTGTCAAGACCATTTATCGCGTAGAGCTAGGTATGAAGCTGAAATTTTCATCAAACATTGTTTTTAAGTCTTTTTCTTTTGCTGTTTTTTTTTTATAAACTTCGCATAATCGAATCGCGTAATCGAAAACTTACAGCACAGTACTTCCCGTGGATCTACAGTTATGATGTTTACAAGTAAGAACTAAAATGTATAGAAAAGTAAAGTTTATAGGTCGCAGTGAGAAATCATTACAAATTTACATTAATTGTGTTTTAACCGAAGTCACGAGCGCTTAGACGGTTTCCAAGAGACCCCGGGTTCGGGTCCGGTTACGTTAAAAGTTTTATCCCTTTTTAAAAAATATGTTTACAACAAATTTTATAGAAAAACACTTTTATTTTAATGATCGTTTTAATTGGTATATTGTAGTGTAGGCTATATTGTAGTGAGCGTGATGTGACCCACAATCTCCTATAGAATACAAACGTTCCAGTTTGATAAAAGTAGCTGACATGTGACAGAGTGATACATCCATTCAGATCTTGGGCTTATTTTGTGTTAATGTAACGAACAATGTTTATTGTTTTATTTCACATTTTATTTTAATGAAATTTTATTAAATCTAACTAAAGTTGTAATACGAAAAATATAAATTAATATTAAAAAGTCAGTCAACCTCACTTTATGTTTGACAAATTACCGGTCTTATGTCTGCTCGTTTCTAAATATTATGCATGTTAACTAATATATAATTAGTGACTTTTTTTACAATTTCACACTGTACATCGTATATTGCAGGGTAGGCACCGGGGTCCAGTGACAAACTAAAACCAAAACAAAGTAAAACAATTCGTCTCCCATGTAACGCCCAATTTTAGAGACTGCTTTCATGCTGAGTAGCGGAATTCAACGATGTGCTTGGCCCCGTTACCAGAGCTAACTGATGCTGTAACTGAAAGTACTTCATAACCCCCGAGAGGAACAGAACTTCCAGCTGTCGCGCTTCCAGCCATAAGCTATAAAAAAAATTAGGTTTACCACGGGAAATGCTAAAATAATAACTAACGCTAACAAGTATCTAATCGTTAATATATTCTAGAATCTCTGAATACTTTAGTAGGTTAATTTTATAAATGTTTACTATTACATTAAATATAATTACAAACATTTCTATTTAATCTGTGTATTTTATAACCCGTGATATTTATAAGTCGAATGTGTTTATAGTGACTGTTAATTATTATTAGCAATTCACTTCAACATTTAGATCCGCTCATGTAGTCCTGGGCTAGGCGTTATATGTCACTAGTCACCTAACAAAGATTGATACGATAATTATAGCTAACTACTGTCACACAGTTCACCGATCAGTCTCCTTCATGTTTCCTCTATTCGACCTCAGGGCGAAGCAAAGTGCTTTACTGCCACATTTAGAAACCTCAAACAAAAGAACGGAACTGAACTACTTTCATAGCTGCTATTATCTTTTGTGAAATGAGAAAACTCTACCATAGGTTTTTTTATAGATTTATTTTTAAATTTTATATTAAGTCAGTTTTTTAGGCCAGTCGCAGCGCTGGGCACAAATGTGGGACTGTAAACGCGACATCCGAGAGGTTGTGAGTTCGATTCCAACTCGAAGAAATAAATTATTTAATTTTTTTGTTCTCTTCTTCCGGCTCCCTTCTTCTTCTTTGCCCCGGTGTCGAGGCGAAAAGCGGTGTTGAGTTCCGCCACTCAACACGCAATTCCTCCAGAATTCGGCGGAAAGCGGGGAGCGGAACGTCTTAACACTAGGCTCTGCCTTCCTGCTATATGCGAGATGCAACGTAAATCTGAAAAAAAAAACATATTTTAAATTACGGATTTGAACTCCCCTACTCCACATGCAACGTCTCAAATTCCCATTGATTGAGTGTTTGTTAATACGCTTAACTAGCTAAAAATAATTCTGAATTGATACTGTTTCACACGTTCCGATTTCCTGATTTTAGGCTTTAAATATAAATCACTTTATCTTTCTCTTATTTATATGTATTTATAAACCTACTCTATTTTATATTTATAAACTTACATATGAAAACAAAAAATATATATTTTTAAGAATAAATACCTAAAAACGTTCAGAAACTTAATATTCTATTATGAGTCTCAGTTTAGTTTAGAAGTTCCATCGTTACCGAGAACTATGTATTTTGATCTTAACGCTCGTGTAACCGATATTCTAGACGCGTCTATATTTACATTTTTATAATAATATTATATAATGAACAATTTACGTGTCATTATACAATGACACGCGATAGTTGTGGATTCGATTCCTACTCGGAAAAATTAATTATTTGTGTTCGCTCTAGTAATTGACAAAAGGCAGCGTTTAATTCCGTCACTCAATCTGCAATATCTCCCAAATAGGGCGGAGAGTGCGAAACGGAGTGTCTAAGCAATTGGATCCCTCTGCCTATCCTATATACGGGGGATACTGGATACAGTTAAAAAAAAATTAAACATTCTTTAGACATTATAATTATCACTTAGGTATATAATCAGAAACGTTTTAAATTGCGACAGTAGTGAATCGTCTATTATTTTCTCATATAAAATAAAAATAATCTCAGTTTACGATACGATCTCGATGTATATAAGCATAGAAACCGGTTCTATATGATTATTGCCAAATAACCGGCTATTAAAGAAAATTGCTCAGTCCTGTCGTAGCGTAGATCGAGTAAGAAATGTTGGATCGCCTTGACTTGTATGTACCGAGCACGCAATATTAGATGTTTGATACCTAAAAATATTTCATTACTTGAAGGACGCCCGTCCAGTTAGTTCCTATTGTTATTCTTGTTACGCTTCATACGATTCCATATTGAATAAATAGTGAAGCCCATTTTTGTACGTCCGTGAGGCTGTCGTGGCGCAAGGGTACAAGAGTGTGACTGTAACGCAACTGTTGTGGGTTCGATCCCCTCTCGATGTATTGAATTATTATTTGTTAATGTTTTCATTTCTTCGTTCTGGAACTAAGGCAAAAGCACGGCATTGAGTTTCGCGACTCAACACGCAATGCGTTGAAAAATTTGACGGAAAGTAGGGATAGGAGTCTCTTAACACTAGGATCCCTCTGCCTACCCTGATGTATGCGGGATAACCAATTATTTGTCTAGTTAGCGGCTTTAAATTGTTTTATCCAGAACCATTGCTGTTTAAGCAGCAGTCTTAATTATTTTAATATATTCGTGTGTGAGTTAAAATTAAAATTATTTAGATAATTATAAGTTATTTTAAACCTTGAACTTCAAACGACTTACATATTTTGAAATCACTTTTTAGCTTCACTTGTAGCATTTTTTTGACATACTTGATAAAAGTTAATCAGGATAAAGAGACAAAAATTTTGGGTGTGATCTTCTAATACTTTCAAAATTATTTTCTCTTTATTAATATAATAAACTAGAATACAATGTAAATGAATATAGTAATGACTTATTATTCAATATAATAATCAACCATTAATATGAACAAATAAGTACGAGTAAAGTAGTTACGTTTCGACACAAGCGTTATTTCTACTGTTTTGTTGCAAACAAAGAGAATGCGTTAATTATATATTTTTTTATTTTATGACAATGTTTTAATGTTTATTTCTTATAATTGTTTACTATTGTGACGTCAATTTTTGTATGAACTAACTAACTAACTTTAGAAGCCTTTTTTAAAATAAATTATAGGAAAATATCGAAGTATCGAAAATATTTCTAAGAAAATGTAGAAAGTAAAAGTATGAATTGATTAAAAAAACGGCATCACGCTGTATCCCGCAAACATCAGGATAGGAAGAGAGAACCTAGTGTTTTTACACTAAGACACTTCGTTTTCCACTTTCCGACAAATTCTGATGGCATTGTGTGTTGAGTGGCGGAACTCAACGTCGCGTTTTGCCTCCACACCAGAGCGAAATTAAAATATAAATTTAAATAAATATTTCATTTTATTTCATCGTGTGAGCATCGAACCCAGAATAAATCGCGTTTACAGTCACTTTGTGCCCTAATTTAACCATCCGTTTTATAAATATTGCTCTCTCTCTCTCTTTGTAAATATAGCGAATCTGTCGGTGTGCAATTAGGACATGTCATTGATCGCTAGAAGCTTTAGTGAGGCGTAAGTATCATTGAAATAAGTATCTACGAATTTAAATTATAACACCTATATGAGTCAAAATGACGAATGACTCTTGATCTTTAACGTGACTTTTAATATTTTAACTTATGGAGTCGTTTTAATAGTTTCCGTATTACTTTAACTTTACTAAATAAAATTATACATCAAACAAAAAAATCTATTTTATGTACAGACGGTACGGTTGACTGCTTATGTCATTGTAAAATGTGTTCATTAAAGATTCCATGGTAAATTTTTAAGCAGTTCGAGGAAAGAAATCTAACGTGTAAAACGTAAAGGGCACGATTAATAACTAATTATGGAAAGCTATATAAGTATATAGGTCCTATATAGAACCGTAATAATGAATATACCTTTAGGGTACACTTTAAAATAAAAGTCTATGAATATTAGATTTATAAATTATAATAATGTTATACAAATATATTTTTAATAAATGACGCTGTATCCCGCACACAGCAGGGAAGGCAGAGGAAATCTAGTCTTAAGACATTTCGTTCCCCACTTTCCACCAAAATCTGGAGGCATTGCGTATTGAGTGGCAGAACTCAACGCCGCGCTTGTGCCTCGATACCAGAGCAATGAAATTAAAATATAAATTTAAAGAAATATTTCATGTCCTCGAGTGGGGATCGAACCCGCAACCAGTCGATTTTGCAGTCACGCTTTGTGCCTCTGCGCCACTATTATGTAAAACACACGTAATTATGTAAAAATAAAATGATTTTTTCTCTCAAAACTTGCTTATAGAAACTAAATTATTTCAAAAATAAAAATAACTTTTTCAGTATTGTTTATCTTTTGTTAAAAAAGTAAATCGTTAAAATAATAGTTTGATTTGAACACAATGTTGCATATTTGTCTGTTCTGTACGATTTCTTTTTTTGCAAAATCTCTTCTGCTTAAAAGTGATCCATTTAAAAGTGGGACACGCAAGTTCTTTTGTATTCCGAAACGTAAGCTAAGTACCGTATCGTGTTCGACACAGGGTCGCAGCTCTCGCTTTATGGAGCTATCTTTGTTAAGATGAGGGTTTCCGCATGTATGTTTTATAATTATTATTTTTTTACTTTACGCTTATCCCGCACATAGCAGGGTAGGCAGAGGGAACCCAGTGTTAAGACGCTCCGTTTCCCATTTTCCACCAAATTCTGAATCTACGATTGGCTTTTATAAATGTTTATTCGGATATATGGATTTTAAACAGCAGCGATTATTTAATTTATTAAATTATATACCATTACTTTATAAACTAATGTTTTTTTTTTTCATTTATTTCTAGCACCAGTTCCCGGCGATGCACGACCTCAAGATGGGCGGTATGCTGTACCTCGTGGGCGTGTTCTTCTTCAAGTCGGACGGGCGCATACCGTTCGCCCACGCGATATGGCACGTGTTCGTGGCCCTCGCCGCCAGTGTTCACTACTTAGCGATCCTACGACACCTCTTCCCCGAACTCAGGTCCCAATGAAGACTGTTCCATTAACCTATTCACTCTGTTGGCTAGCTCTCTTAAGCTATTTTTATATAACTCGGTGACAAGGCCACCGTTGACAGCGACTCGCGAAATGTCAAGACTCTAGTGTCATTTGGGACGAAAGAAAATATCTATTTTCCGAAAAAACGTGCTCTCTCGTTGAAATTGCTAAATGCATTTCATCTTTATTCATAGTAGATTTCATTGAATTTTTATATGACTGTATTTGGTATAATGACATCGGATTTACTGTTTATTTGTTAGTAATACCTACGTATCTCAGGAAATAGGTCTTTTTCGATAACATTGGTAGTACAGCTAAAATAACAACCGATTTACAATGTAAAAAAATATAATAGTAGGAAATGAGATTGATATTACACGTAAAGCCATTGACACTAATTCCAGTTTAGTTATAGATGTGTGTGACTGTGAACGCGTTCTTATTGGTTTTTATTTATTGGTTTTTACTTTGCCCTTTAAAATATAAGTTTCCTCTTCAGATATTAAATATACCTGAAGAGATCTAATTGAGAATATACCAAAACGTTGCCCATCGTCTACGTAACTATATAAATACATTTTTTTATATCAATATGTCCAGATTCAGTTCATTTGTTTGAATAATATTATAGTTTAATCGTTAATAGAACTCTTTAAGTGTATTATAATTATAACAGAACATTTATATAATAATCTCGTAAGTAACGTTCTATGGCTTCCTTTATGCAACGAGCCGATGCATTTGTAATAATATAATCCAATAGAAAAACTTATAAGAACGCGTTCCAATATAGACGCATGTGTATATTTTGTAATATATTGTTGGATCTTATTGTTGTAGTGTAGTAAACTCCAGAATCTCGAGACCAATCCAACCCTTTTCTTAGAATATTTAATAAAAAAATGTATTAGGGGTTTTTTAGAAATCTTTATCTATCTATAGTTATACGGATCCAGTGTTTCAGCGTAGGTCTTTTATACACCTCATGTGGATTTTCCCTTAGATTAGTTCTTTATACATGTTTAGCGTAGCTAGTTGAATGTAACGTTTCTTCTCTCTTTCATTGTCTATTTTAACTTGAGCATGTGCAATGACTTCAATCTGTAGCCGTGAAAGTACTCATATTGTAAGTAGGTTTTGCTCAATCGTCGATTCGTTTTGATTTATGTTGAAGATTTTAAAAATTTAACATCCCTCGTCCGCCATTTTTAAACGAATTTACTAAATCCCCAAATTATTTTAAATGGTCCCCTAATAAATTAATTCAAATATACTCGTATATTAGCTAATTCCATAGATTGCCTTCCCGAGGTGACCACAAGTGCTGTGTGACTTTTAACACTATACTCTCTAAATACATATCAAGTGGTCGAAATAGTGACGTAATTTCATCACTATGTATTGTTTTTTTTTTCTTTATATAGAATTGCGTTATTGTGGACAATCGGAGTCTCATAAAGTGGGGCGAACTGTGACACTCGGACAAAGATATGTAGGTCGTTTGAATATTCAACGCCTATACGCAGGTGTTTTAGCTACTGGTGAAATGGTGGAATGCTTAGATAAAATCAGTTTTTAATTTTTTTTTGTACACATTTTTGCTATTATACGAAAAAAAAAATTAACTAAATATATTTGAATCGATTGCATTTAACGGTAGGTACAGCATTTTAGCGCCACTGTAAAAAAAAATCTTCGAACCGATCGTACTATCCTTTACCACCGTTCGGTTCGTATTGATAAATTCTAGTCATATAATTTGCTTGACATTTTGCAAATTAGTAATCGTAAATGATTTTTAATATACACATTTAATATTATGTTTAACTTTTATTTTTTTTAATTCAATTAAAATTCTTTGAAGGATCAAAATTCATTTCAAGTTTAAGGCAACAGGGTAATTGAGAGGTGAATGTAGTTGCGCAAAATTACAAAAAAAAACTTTGTTTTATTTTACCAAATAAAAGAAAAAGATATTATATTTTTTTTTGTAAAATCTCGCTCCTATATTGTATTGTTAACGTGAGAAGTTATATGGTGTTAGTAAAATGATTTTCATAAATATTTTTGTATCTTATATGTTCCATGGTTTGTCAAAACTATGTTAACTATATGATTGTTTATAGGAAAAGGTCTTTAAATGTTATCTGTGTTAGTCAAAGATCTGAAATATGTATGTACGATCTGACCAAAATAATATTATATTAGAAGACATTTAACATTAGAAGACATTTAATAATATTATATTAGAAGACATTTAACTAAGGCTCTGTAAGGCCCGTTTTTATAAACTGCAAGTCTCAGATCGAACTTGATCGAATCAAATAGATATGTAATTTAGAAACGAAAACGATATCTCAAGATCGATCTCAGACTTGAAAGCGATTTATTTAAAACATACCTATGGACTTACAACTCTCAATCTTGACGCTTATATTATAACTTTTTACATACTTGGTAACGTTTGTAAGGGTCGTTAAACATAATAAAATATGTCATCATATTAATATATAATTTGTAAGTAATTTTCTATTATTGTAGGATTCGGAACAACTCCCAATAACTTTATGAGACATTTGCATGTTAAGAGGCGGAACTTAACGCCGCTCAATATTTGTGCGTGACAATTACAATTAAGTGTAGGGTACCAAAAAACTTTGGCCACCACTGTTTTTTTTTTCTTAACTATGACTCTTGTTTATAACACTAAATTATATTTAAAGAATATATTATTTCTATCTGGTTATATTTAAAGTAAATCCCTGTTGCCGTTTCATTAGCCTTTATTGTGAAATTCAATAAGAAACGCGAAAAAGAATAAAATCATAATAAGTTCTTTGATTTTCACTATTATTACACATATTAAATGAAATTAATTTAACCGGATTAATCGCGTATATTTAA
>DWAN01004830.1:0-11795 GCA_018230445.1 Heliconius hewitsoni
GCCGCGCTTTGCCTCGACACCAGAGCGAAGAAATGGAAATATAAATTTAAGTAATTAATAATCTTAGTTAATTAAACTATTTTTAATTAAAAGTAGGTAATAACCAAATGAAACTAAGAAGGTAAACTTACTCTCGATTAATAATTTATAATAAAAAAACAAAACAAAAACAGTCAAATGCGAGTCGGATTCGCATACCGAGGGTTCCGTACCAATTTAAGTAATAAAAGTTGACAAACTTAAGTATTGCGGAGGTATGGATTCATTTGGTATGAAATGAACTACAAATATAAGTTAGTAATGAAAATCATTACAATACATGTCTATAAATTTTCACATTTTTTCGGATTTTATCAAGTCCTCATTTTTGCAAAATTTCATAATCAATTTTTTTTTCTTTAAGCGATTGCATTCTCGATATAAATGGTATTGACAGACGGACAGACGTAGAGAAATGTGATTATGTGAGTTACGGAACCCTAAAAATACATGCGTCATCATGACGCCGCCCAAAACTTCCAAGGTATATATCATATGACATTAAATACTTACATATATATTAAAATTTAAACTTTTTTTTTATTTCTTAATATAAAACGAAAGCTGTAAAAAAAACTATATAATTCAACCAAATCTAAACAGATAGCACGAAATCTAATATTTGAAGACATCGAGCGTCGTAGAATGTAGGCCATCCAAGATTTTGCATTACAAATTTACAAATGGCAAGACAATGTCGTAAAGATAAAGTACAACTTTATATAATAAAACCAATTTAGTTTTTATTATTATATCTAGAACGATAACCATTCGTAGAATCAATAATTAATTATAAATTACATTGATAATCAAAATTTGTAGATCTTATCACTTTAAGCTTATATAAGCTTTAAGTGTATAATTATAATCATTTATTGATGACCTCGGTTCGGTTGTCCTTTGAAAACACAGTATCGATGATACTGGAGGAAGGTCATGTAAAAGGATGAGGAACCTCGTTAGGGGTACTAGTGAAGCTGAAAATAGCATTTATATTTGTGACTGTAAAACCGACCGGTTGTGGGTTCGGTCCCCAATTGCGGAGATGAAATATTAACTTATAATGTATATTTTCATTTTTTCGCTCTGGTGTGAAAGCGAGGAGTTCTGCGACTCAACACGCAATGAATTCAGCCTCCAGAATTCGGCAGAAGTGAGTGGCGGAGTGTCTTAACACCAGGTTCCCTCTGCTTACCCTGCTGTATGCGGGAAACAGCGTGAAACTAATTTATTTATTTTATTTTATTTCCGAACGTGTAAACGCGACGGATGTGTGTTCGATTAATTGATTGCCCATGAATAATTATTTATTAATATAAAAATATTAATATGAAAATATTAATAAATAATTATTTATTCCCTTCAGATTTGCTGTCTTCGCTCTGGTAGCAAAGCTAATGAAAATGAGGAACGGCGTCTCTTAACGTCAGGTTCCGTCTGCCTACCCTGCTATCATTTACTAAGCTAAAAAAATAACATACTCAAAATCCAAATCCAAGTAACGTAGATTGCAGTTACAATATATACATACATCGAGTGCATAAATAAACCTAGGTTCCTTTCACGTTTAACTGGTTCCTCATTATCATTCTGAGCAAAACTACAGGATCTCATTATCCCGGGTGGGATTTCAAAGTGTTATAACACTGAATTTCAAGTTTCGGAATAGAAACAACGTTGGCACTGCCGGCTTTGTTCTGTGCATGTGTAATACTAATTAAATTTTAGTTCGAACGAGTAGCTGAGACTTGTTTTATTTTGTGGCAAAATAAAAGTTATTAAGCACAAAATATACATTTTTAGGGCAATCGTGGCGCAGGGGCACAAAGTATGACTGTAAAGTCGACTGGTTGTGGATTCGATCCCCACTCGAGGAAGTGAAAAATTTACTTATACTTATATGTTTTCATTTCTTGGCTCTGGTGTCGAGGCAAAGCGCGGCGTTGAGTTCCGCCACTCAACACGCAATGTCTCCAGAACTCGGGGGAATATGGGGAACGTGTGTCTTAACACTACGTTCCTTTTGCCTACCCTGCTGTGTGCGGGATACTGAGGCTGATTTTGATATTTTTTTAAGTTCTTTTGTATTGTAAAGTTATTTTATTCCGAGGTTCTACTTTCGAAAATTTCTATTTTACTTCCATTTCTCTATGTTTGAATAGAATGTATGAGATAAAACTTAAAATTATTTTAAAACCTCATGTGCCATATATAAAGCAAAAATAAAAAATTATGATTACAACATTGTGGACACATTTAAATTACGGAAAAAAATCAATAAAAATATTTTGGCCATCGTGCAGCGAGACGTGACGGTTGTGGGTTCAACTCTCACTCGAGTAAATGTATTTGTTTTTACTCTAGAAGATAAATAACGGCGTTGAGTTCTGAAACTGAACACACAGTCTCAAAAGAGGAGAAAAGTGGAGATAGAAGTATTATAATATTATTTTTTTCTGTTATACCCATCATTTAAAACTAAAGTACTTTTTGTACAAAAAACAAAATAACATTATTAAGAGACAACAACAAAAGATACAATTTAATATATTTTGACGACAATCACTCAGACGTAAGACAAAATGGATCGCTACTTACGATATGAGCCCCGCGTCTCATAGTAGGTACCAACCGCTCGAGTAGGAATTCTTAAAAGCTTTTTAATGTCTTCTAAATTGATGACCTACTCGGAAGATTAATGTTCGATATGCAATACGTAATCAGGTTTTATATTATAAATATTTATAAATAACACATTTTAAGTTTAGAAAATATTTATGTTAAGAAAGAGCATATTTCCTTATTTTATATGAAAAGCGAAAATTTATAACTTAATAAATAATGTCACTTATGTACTATAGTTGGTAGATACTTTTTTCAGCTTTACGTTATAACCAGTCTTTTTCTTTACGTTATACTCCTAGCAGGGTACGCAGAGGGAACCTAGTGTCCTCCTCCCCATGTATTAATAGGTTGATGACAGTAGACGAAGCGTAAACAATATGCAGAGATGGCAGCGTTGTACCTTGCTGTCCGGCCATCCAGTTAGGAATAAAGCGTGAATCTAAAACGAGCATCAGCCTTAAATACGTTAAGGATGTAGGAATGTGTATACATACATACATACATATGTAACTGACAGTAATTATAACAAAAAACATAAATTGCACACTCAGAATACAAAGAAATTGTAAAATAAACAAAATACATATAATTTATTTATTTCAAATAAAAAAATTAAAAGCAGCTTCACGCTATATCCCGCAGACAGCAGGGTAGGCACAGGAAGCACTGTGTTAGGACAAACCGTTCCCATTTTCCTCCGAGTTCTGGAAGCATTGCGTGTTGAGTGGCGGAACTCAACACCGCGATTTCCCTAGACACCACAGCGAAGAAATGAAAAAATAAATATTTCATTTAATCGAATTGAACCCGCAACCAGTCGATTTTAATAATAATTGTACTTAAAGTAATAATCTTAAATCTTATCAACATGACAATGTCTGAAACGACACATGTAACTGGAATTTATAACAGGCTTATCAAGAACTACTCGACACTGTGAGATAAATCACGCACACTATATCATGTTCCCAGGTAAATTTTATTTCGAATTTAATGTAACAAGTACTTTAGGAAAACGATTTCTTAGTAAGGTTCCAGATCTTCCAACTGTATGTACTGTATCCCGCATATAGCAGGTTAGGCAGAAGGAACCTGGGATCCTAGTATGTACTGTTTTCGATCAATTCTCCTTGAGGCTTTGCGTGTTGAGTGGCTTGTGGCCCTGCGCCACGACGGCCTCAAATTTATTTTACATAATAATACTTATTATACATCTACTATATTGTTGAAGTCAGATTGTAAACTAAACTATTTGTGGGTTCAATCCCCACTCGAGAAAATGAAATATTGAAATTTATATTTCCATTTATTCGCTCTAGTGTTGACGCAAAGCGCGGCGTTAAATTCCGCCACTCAACACGCAATATTTCCAGAATCCGGGGAAAGTTGGAAACGGAGTGTCTTAACACTAGGTTCCCTCTACCTCGAATACAATGTGAAGCTGATTTATTTGATTTTACTATATTGTTATTTTGGAATTATTTAGAAGATTTCCATTAAAAAATACTTATTGCTTATAATAATATACCTCCCTATACCACAAAGCTTAATTTATTAAAACCTTTAAAATATCTGAATCTCAGCAATTTTAAATTAAAAAAATGCCTTTTATTTACACACCTTCACTTTAAAAATAACTCGTGAATAGTAAAATATTTTAGAAAGGAAACGAAGTGAAAATTGTTAGTTCATTTCGCCGGAAAATTTGAGCAGAAACTCTATAGCAAGTGTGTAGAAATTTCTGTATTTATTTGTGAGAACGAAGGACCGTTTTAAATTATGTGGCTCGGGGTGCAAGTAAGTATTGACAGGTAAAAAAATCAGCTTCACGCTGTATCCCGCACACAGCAGGGTGGGCAGAGGGAACCTAGTGTTAAGACACTCCGTTCCCCACTTATCGCCGAATTCTGGAGGCATTGCGTGCTGAATGGCGGAACTCAACGCCGAGCTTTGCCTCAACTCCAGAAGGAAGAAATGGAAATATAAATGTAAATAAATATTTCATTTCCCCGTGTGGGGATCGAACCCACAACCAATCGATTTTACAGACACATTTTGTGCCTCTGCGACACGACCGGAAAACTACCTTGGAAAACTAATATCTATCTTCTTTCCATTCATAGTAAATACTTATCTACTTATGTCTAAGTAAAAAATGTTAAAGATTAAGAAAATGTATTGTAATCGAAACTCGAAAACCGGACGGATAGTCAGGAATGGAGTGCAGACACTAGGTTCCCTCTGCCTACGGCGGAGTACAGTGTGATGATGAAAATTAAATTCGGGTTGTGGGTTTGATTTCAACTCGGGGAAATTAAATTTAATATTTTTTTACATGCTCTGGCATTGACGCAAAGTGCGGTGTTAAGTTTCGCTACCCAACACGCAATGTATCCAGAACTCAGCAGAATTAATAGGAAGCGGAGTGTCTTAACACTAGGCTCCCACTGCCTACTTTGCTACATGCGCGAAGTATAAAAATCATATAGCTATAACAATATATTAAGACTCTTCACAAATGTCTGATATTTTATCCAATAATTGCATGTTGTTTTTAGTGCCAAATCGTAATTACTAGCGGCCCACTCGCGGCTTCTCCCGCGTACCAATAATTCTTTTATTATGCTACATTTACAAACAGATTGATTTATTCAATCATGAACAACTTGCTTTCATAATTCTGAGAAAGTGCAAGCACAATGTGGCTTCTTCATGTCATCGACAAGACAAGATTGGTGGCAAGGGCGCCCCCCGCAGGGCTTAAGCCTCTCGAAAACTATACGTCCGAATTACATACGTTATTTATCTTGATAAAATTTTCTTGTTGAATAACATACGATCGTAAGTTTCAAATTTATTATCTAATAAAAAAGGTGAAATAACACCTTGCAATTTTCAATTTTTTTTCGTCAAACATCCCTTATTGTGACTTCTTTATAACAGCCTTTTTTTAGAACTAATAAAATAGAATATTTTTGTCATACAATTTACCGACATATATTTAGCTATTGTTGCAGCGCACGCGCTTAAACCAATTCTATGGTGTTCATTATTATTGTTATTCCGTTATTTAAGGTTAACTGGTTATATAGCCTAAAGCACTCCTAAAGAGTGTAGCTTTCATACAAAATTTAAAAAAAAACAGTACATCTGACAAGAAGATCCAGAGATCTTAGCGTTTACTTCTCTAAATTTTAATTATTATTTAATATAGTTATTTAATTCTTTGTTTCCACAAACAAACAAACTCTTCTGCTTTACTATATTTATACAGATATCTAGTAAATAACATAATATCATAGTGCGTAAAGCCCCTAAAGTATCATATTAAATGTCATATTTACGGCTCCAAACTTAATTATAGATAATTATACCGTACATTTATATTTTATAGGCTAAGGCGCCCAATTTCCCGCTGCTGTAATGGAAGTAATCCTATTGTTTCGTTTCTTCGCAAGGAAAGATGTTAATATTAATTACCGCTTTTGAATATACACGTTCGTCGTCTTTTTCACACAAAATTTGATACGGGTTCTTTGATCCATTTTTTAATGAATAGGTTAAAAATTGAATATGAGCTAAAACACGTGCAAGCAAGCAGCTGTCAAGAATTAACTGAACATTCAAAATGGCCGAACTTGTCGGCATAAGTGAGAGATATGAGTACCAACACTTCCCACCACTTCCCCACTTTCCGCCGAGTTGTGGTGGCATTGCGTGTTGAGTGGTGGAACTCAACGCCGTGCTTTGGTCTCAATGATAGCCTCGAGTTATTATTTAATTATTTTAAACTTATGTTTAAACTTATCTTATGATCGCATAAATTCCAGCTTTTATAGAAAACGCTCAAGTCTTGAAGGATAGAAAGGATCTAGTTACAAACATTTACCCTTCTTCACATCGAAATATCGGGTTCTGAGTGACGAAATTTTACACCATACTATTCCCAGGAATTATCAGTATTTCTAATACAAACTATATGAGAAATTCGAAGCTTTTTCAACAGTAAAAAGTAATACATAGAATCGTTGTCTATTATTTATAGACTAGTTCTGTTAGAAATAATATTTTTACTTTTGGTTCTTTTTCCGTATCATTTATTATTAACTTTTAAGAGTTCCTTGTTTAGTTAAAGAGCAACGAGAATTATGATTTTTTTCTTAACGAAGTTCAAAATTTAAATCTTCAACACGTACTGTTAAGTAGTTGACTGTTCCAAAAAGGGGACAGTCTAATTCACTTCTGTCCTAAACGAAGAAAGGCAAGACAACCGGATACGTACGATGAGATGTTGAACAAAATTTGATGCCTGAAGCGAGGACAGTACAAATGCAAGGAAATGAGGGACTTCCATGTATAGGGGCCTCAATCCAATTTTCTTTGAAGATGAGCTATACTACTTACATTATTATTGGTTATTCTTGATATCTTTGCAGTATTTTGCAATAACAATTTTTTTTAGACATAAACAAGATTGGTTACTTGCAACATATTTTATTGCGCTATGTTCTAAAAAAAAATTTAACTTCACTGTATATCCCGCACACCACAGGACCGCAGGATTAAGACACTACGTTCACTATTTTTCGCCGAACTCTGGAGGCATTGCATGTTGAGTATCGGAATTCAACACCGAGCTTTGCCTCGACACGAGAGCGATAAAAGTAAAATATAAATTCAAATAAATCTTGAATTTCTTAGAGTGGGGATCGAACCCGCAACCTGTCGCGTTTACGGTCACACAGACTAGGCTCATATGTATTATAACCATTGTATGAGTATATATGTTATATGCTCTTTCAGTTTTCGTTCAATTTTATTCCCTAATTGTATAATATAAGAATAAAATGTAAGAACATAATAAGCATACCCGCCATCGACACACCGAAATGTAAAATAGTTTATTGAAGTGTTTCTTTATAACAGGGGTTGACCTTATCTGATACCTACTGAAGAGACGAAAAGATATATATTTAAAAACTATTGTTAAATTGTTATTGAAAGTGTGATGCAACTAGTAGTAGATTTTACAATAAAATGGATATTTTAAAAATGAAAAATCAGCTATTTGAAATTTATAAATTTTCCTTGTTATAAGTAAATGATACTTAGGCCCAAATAAACCGCTCTCAAGTCTGAGATTTTGAGAGCAATCTATAAATACCTTGATGTAAAGGTTATGTCATATGCATATAACGTAGAAGTCGGTGGTAAGTCAACATTAGATCGTGACAATATTATTAGAAAAGAATATAACAACGTTTTGTAACATAATATTTTAGAACAATAAAAGTTATTCATATAACTATGAATAATTTATTTCGAAGTATTGACACTCAATATGTATAATATACGATCGGAAATCTGGAATCCCAGATTAATCAACTTGATCCTATAATTTATAAATCGAATTTTAATTAAGTACTATAAAGAGTAAATGAGTTTCAGCGTACAAATGTAGTGGAATAGAAAAGGATAAAATTACTTTTTTTCACGGGCACGGGCACGAACCTTAGTATGGAGACGGAGATTGTTTTCAACTGATTAAATTTTAATTTTGAATTTATATCTCTATCAGTACAAAACATGTGAGCATGAAAGATTTTTTTAATAATCTATTTAAAACTTTCTTTCAGAAAGGTTGAGGTCAGTCGAAACACAGGGTCAAAAGCGTATTGAACAGTAAAACTGTATATATAGTTATGGAATTGATCCCTATTTGTTTAATTAAATATTTAATATTTTCCTTTCTTCGCTCTGATACCGAGGCAAATCGTGACGTTTAATTTGGTCACTCAACACACAATGCCTCCAAAACTCGGCGAAAAATAGGGAACTGAGTGTCTTAGCACTAGGTTGTCTCTACCTACCCTTCTGTGTGCGGTATACAGTATTAAGCTATAAAAAATAAAATATAAATATATAGTTTGATTAACGAAATTTATTTTATATCTATGAAAAAATTAAACAACTGAACAAATTGAGCTGAGTTGAGCGTGTATATTTTAGGCATGAACTTACTCAAGATATTTTACTTTATTAGCACAGAAATGACATCATTTTAGTAATCACTTACATGTAGCTAACAATACTGTGTCATAAATTTTGTTTTTATGATCTTGGAAAGCCACAATAAAAGGAAATAACTAAACTGAATAAATATCAATACAAAACAATCAATCAAACGGATATAATTAATAAGATAATGTAGAGTCGTATAGATTAAATCATTACTACTACGGGTAATAAGCCATATATATTTTTTATTTTAGTCTGTTAGTGTGACTGACTTAAAACTAGATGTATCTATGTAAATGCACAAACTTAAACAAAAATTGCAATTACTTCTAGCACAATTCAAAAATAATAAAAGAAACTGAAATGAATTTATTTAATGGACAACGTACATACATATGCTGATGAAAGATTTTAATGAGTGCTTAATGAAACAACTCACAGTGTGAAATATGAACGTTTTAGTAAATAACGAGCGTGTCATCCTGGAAATGTAGTATTATCAATTAATGGACGCGGCGGAAAACGCCGACGATTATGTCCCTCACTTTGTTGTATTATGAGGATTAGTAGGTGCGAAGAGCATTTAAATTATATTAATTTTATTTATTTAATGTAAGAAGGATTTAATTGTTATAACTTTAATGTATAATTGTTTTACTATTGTTAATATTTCAAAATAAATAAAAAGTAAAAGAAAAATAGAAAACAATTTATAAAAGAAAAGTCTTTTTTTCTATTTTTTTTTATTATTTTTCTTTTTGCTCACTTCAGATAACGTTACATTAGCCTGTATGTTTTTTCCAAAAAAATTATTTAATTAAATTCTTATTTAATATATCAATAAGTATATTGATAACTTAATTTAGCTTTACGCTATATCGCTATCGGAGTAGACAGAATAGAACGCCAAACGCTACAATCTCTAAAAACCTCCATACAAGATTTCCAGCGTTATTATACAAAAACCAGAATAAATCCAATACGCGTGGCTCATCATATTTGATCATCTCGGGAGTAAATATGTTCCTACTGCCTTATTACATTTCAGGCTTCGTATTGCATTCTCACCTTCTTTTATACTGATTTCGCCATCCTACGTCAAAACTGAGCGTTTCGCTATTACTTAAGACCGAGGCGTCACCACATTCATTCCATGGTTGCAAAACATGTGGTTGTGCTGTTAAAATTTCTCCGTCTTCCGTCCGTTCCGTCTTTCCGTTCCGTCATCGTCGAAAGTACACACATTAACTTCCCCTTCTGCCAGAAAAGTTTCGGATTTTCCCTGAAGTTCTTCATTACCCTTCCATCTTTTTCTTTCTCGGACTTACTTTATCAGTACTCTTATACTAGATCTAGCTTATACTTGGAAACTATTTCTTGATATTCCTCTCTAACGGTAGATCTTGGAGCATTCAGCTTCTTATGCGATAATTCAACTTGCGTGTCGCTGCGCGCACATCGATGAAGAGTTATCGACGACTAGATAGTGGGCTGTTTCCAGGCCAGAACTCCTAAACCCTCACGTGAGCGTAACTTGTTTTCGAATATACGCTGATCCACTTCTTGGGAATAAATCAATCATACTTTTCCCTTCCATTCGCCCCCATGTATACATGTGAATTTGATTGTGGTGAAACATCGTGTTTGCCAAAAATTTCAAATTTCTTTCTTTGCTACTTTCTAATATAAACTTTCCAGCCTCATTCATTTCTCATGTCACCATACTTATATAGCATTATTAATTTCTCATTGCCTCTAACAGTACCTAGAAGGTCTCTGACACTGTTCTAAAACTCCTCGAGTTCACCTAATGGAGCTGAGGATAATGGCGTGTACGCGGCTAATAAGAATATTCTTATATTATACCTAGCTTAAAGCGAAACCAAGCTGCGGACAAGCCTGCCAT
This sequence comes from Heliconius hewitsoni, assembly GCA_018230445.1. Taxonomy (NCBI): domain Eukaryota; kingdom Metazoa; phylum Arthropoda; class Insecta; order Lepidoptera; family Nymphalidae; genus Heliconius; species Heliconius hewitsoni. The sequence goes on from DWAN01004830.1 coordinate 10,589, forward strand.
CGTGGACCCCCACACTAATTATGTTACACATATAAAAATGTTTCAAGCCCCCAATAACCTCAACCTCAAACTCTCTAATAGTAAAATACTTTGAAAGTATTAAAACAAGACTAATATGACTGTGAATTCTAACTTCACAGTTTGATATAACTCTTCACTTCTTATTTAGTCTGTGTCTGAATAGCGTTAAATAAGTTCATGATTTAGTTATTTCAAAGGCAACAAGATGGATACAACAGTAACCATACAGTTCACACAAAGTAATTAGCTACAAACTTTTCTTGTTAAGAAAATAACTTGTTTGGCTGGCTCAATTTGTTAGCACCAGTTTCTAGTATTCAAATATATAAAGTTGATATTTTGAATAAAATGTTACCAGAGATGCATAATATATCCTATTTTTTTATATGTACGTGTGCTTGAATTTGAGTATTCGTATTTTCGTTTTTTTAATCATATAATGTACGTATTTTCTATAATTATACGTATATATATGTAGAGGCATATTTTTGTTCCTTCGCTCTGGTAATGAGGTAAAATGCGGCGCTGAGACACGCCATTCACTACGTCACGCCTCTAAAATTCGTCGGAAGAGGGGAACGGTATATTTCTTTGATTATGATTGATTTCTTCCACGCTTCAAGAGACAATAAACTCGAATACTTTATATCAATTTCAGCTCCACATATTCTTGAAATAAATAGTCTTAACAGACGGACAGTTCAGCAGATAGGAAGACAAAGTGATGCTATCATAGCTCTGTTATTTTTTCTTTTCGGCAAATCTCAAAACTTTTAAATATTTTTTTTTAAAAGCAGATTTGTAATTTTCATACTTAACACTTTATAGTAAACCACATTACCTCCCCTCGCCTCTATCCCACCTTGTAAATTTCAAACCCAATGAACGTGATAGACCGCTCGCATGAAGGGCACAAAAGATAACATTTCATTTTAGGAACCCACGGATCCGCATTCGTAGGGCTCATTTATCTCGCTTAGTCATTTGTCTGCGCTGCGTAGAAAAATTTAAGGAAAACACACGAAATATACAAAATATACTTTTTTTTTTCTAAACAAATTAGATTTTATTATATTTGTAATTTATTAGGCGGTTGGGATTAGCCACTGTTATTATTACAAGTTATATATATATTATTATATATATATATATATATATATATATATATATATATATATATATATAT
>DWAN01004831.1:0-11794 GCA_018230445.1 Heliconius hewitsoni
TTCCGTCTGCCTACCCTGCTGTGTGTGGGATACAGCGTGAAGCTGATTTGATTTTTTAATTAAATTTTTGTTTTGCTACAGTAACTTGGTCTTTATTTTTTTTTTATTTGTTATTATTTAGTATTCTTAATATTAATTATAATATTATTATTGATAACATATTAATATATTATTCTTTAGCTAAACATTTTTTTAGTTGTTCCTTAGAATTAAGGTTATTTTAAAATACTTTAAAGATTTTACAATAATACAACACATTACATTACATTTATTAAAAATTATGTGTAAAGACAATAGCTATATATAATAAATAACAATTACAACATGAGGCCGTCGTAGCGCAGGGGCACATACCCTAAACAAGCATAAGATTATGGGTTCGTTTCCCACTCGGGAGAAAGAAAAAAAAATAATTTTCATATCCTCGCTCTGGTCAAGCGTCAAGTCAAGACAAAACACAGCGTTCCTCAACTCAACACGCAATGCGTCGAGAATTCGGCGGTATATCGGTATATATGGAACTGAAACGTCTTAATGGGAACATAATATCACAGCACTAGATTCCCAGGTTCTCTTTGCTGCTCCTAGAATAAAAAGAGTTTATGGACACTAGTTATAACACAATAAATATTACTATCACGTATTATTAGTAGGTGTGACACGCTAAGACCTAATCTTTGCTAAATATGACCCTCATCAACGTGACACTTGAGTTTTCAACTTTAAAATTGATTGAAAAGTTAATAACAGTACGTTTATAGCTAATATATCGATGTTGCTGGTAAAAAATTTATGATGTTTCTAATTTGAAGGATTTTTATTTTGTTTATGAACGCACAAACGTCGCGTTTATAGCCCGCCGCTGAACCACTGCGTCACCACGGGCTCAAAATTCTAAATTTCTATCATCTATTCCTAACAATATTAGGCCACATAAATTTTATAAAAATATTATATTCAGTTAAGAATTGAATAAATTAATAAAAAACTAAAATTACTTTCAAGTAAATGGCTTTCTAAGGAGCTTCCAAAGCTTTTAATATTAGAAATAAGCTCTAAGGGTCGGTCAGCACCAAACGCACGCACTGTATTTTAATGTGAGTTTTGCGTAAATAAATAGTGATCCGAGATTTCCCACGAGGTATTTTGCCGGTGCGAAGTAACTTTTACTGAATCTATCAATATTTTGGATATTTGGGTAAGGATCTAATAGAAGGGATGCCTAAGTAAGATTTGTTACTCGAAGGCTGGTTTAAATTGATTTATATATAGTTTAGTATGGTTTAGATTAGGCCGTCGTGGTGCTATAGTATAAGCCTGTGACTGTAAACACGATGGTTGTGGATTCGATCATCACTTGGGGTTATGAATTATTATTTATTAATATTTTCAGTTCTTCGCTCTGGTAACAAGGTAAAGTGCGGCTTTTAGTTAAACACCATTCCTTTAACATTAGGCTCCCTCTGCTCACCCTGTTATAAGCGGGATACATATACAAAAACCATTATTTATATATATATATATATATATATATATATATATATATAATCGAGACTATTTCTAAAGTTCATTTTGACAAGTCGGAACAAACTGTTGAAGAAATTTCCACTACGATCCGTCGTCGGCGAGACAAAGGGCGTTATGAATATTTACAAAATCCACCTGATTTTATATTCTTCAAAAAGTTACCATGAATATGCATTGTCACAGGATATTTAATACTGGCCGTGTACACTGGTTCCACTTAGAGCTACAGAATAATAATGTATATAGAATAATAATAACAATGCAGCTTCACGCTCGCAATACTAGGTTCCCTCTGGTGACTCAGCTTGTAGCAGGGTCACCAGAGGGAACATAGTATTGGGACACTCCGTTCCCCACTTTCCGCCGCTCGAGGGCATTGCGTGTTGAGTGACGGTACTCAATGCTGCGCAATTGGCTTGTCACTAGAGCAAAGAAAACGAAAATATTAAATTCTATATTCTAAACAGAAATATATAGGAATTGATAATTTTATCCAACGCTCCTTTTTTCTGTTAAAGCCTTCGTTAAGTAAGTATATAAAAAAAAATACTTCACAATGTTAGGTGAGCTCGTTGTAGCTCAGGGGTCATGTACCCATGTAATTGTAAATACGACAGGTTATGAGTTCAATTCCCAATATATGATAAATTTAATATTTTCATTTTCCTCACTTTGGTAATGAGGCAAATCGTGGCGTTGAATTCAACCGCTACGTAATAAGTCCAGAATTTGACGAAAAATCGGGAACGGAAGTATCATAATGAGAACAGAGTGTCTAACTAGGTTCCCAAGTTCCCTCACTGTGCTAAAACAAAGAAGATATTGCTTAGACGTTCTGTTCACCACGATTAAGTGGAGTTCAGCTGAGCAGGGTAACGATAATAAAATTAATTACCACAAGGGGAACTCAAACCGATAACTATCAAATTTCGTTAACACGTCCAATAGTTTCATATTATAAAAAGCCTAGTCTTATTATCTACTACTGTCTAATACTATATTATAAAATATCTAGTAAAGCATTAAATTTCAATTTGGTGGATTTGTCAAATTTAATTTTAACTTACATTAGAGCGATGGGAAGTACGAAATTAATATTAATATGAATTTCATCTCGGTGGTCTCGCTCCGGATTAAAGCATCACCGCTCCCGCTGCTTCTGGAGCTACGAAATATTGAATGGCCTTAAAAATAATGATGTCCTAAAAGTAATTATGTTTTAACTAAACTCTTGTTTTGATAATTAATTTTTGTTGAATTTCTCTTTTTTTTTTTGAAACTACATCGGTGTTTTTTTTTTCTTAGTTTCAAAGAAACAGCTGTAAATAACACGTTTTAGCGTTTTTACTATATAACCTCAAATAAAAAACAGAACTCGTCATAGGATCTCTTTGTTGACCGTCTGCAGGTCTGTCGCGAAACATTTAAATTCCACTCTAGGAAATTTACTTCTTAAAAACGAAAATTACTAACTAGTAACAGGATTACCTCCGCCTACCCTACTATGTGCGAGATAAAGCGTGAACCTAAGAAGAAGAAAACAATAATACCATAATTTTAACATTATATACTTTTAAATATCTCTTTATAGAAAAAATAAATGGTTAAAAAAACAATATTTTAGAACTCGAGACGTATCCACTCGTCGTGTCCCCGCGACGGCGTTTTTTTCGCACATCAAAGTACATTTATAATGAAGCGCAAGCCGACTTTCCACGGAGCCGCGGCAGAATCTAGCCGACACTGAAAATTAAGTGCTTCCCATTTTAGAGCGAGCGTTTTAATGATTTTTCAAAGGAACCAGGTGCTGAGGGATTACTTACCGCGCTTTAGGTCTGGGAGGAAAAGGCTTTTCTCTTGAAAGCTGGAGAGAATAATGATGATACACTCCATTTATCCCTTTGATCTTGAAATATCTAACTTACGACTATCTTGTGAATTAAATTTAGCGGTATCGGTAAGTTACATATCTGCTTATAATAATATTTACTATTTTTCTTAATTAATACATTTTTTAGGTATAGGGAACCTGGAAACAGTGTGTTAGAGACATTCCTATACCCATTAAGACACTTCCGAAATCACGCATTGCGTGTTGAGTGTCCTAGCTCAACGTCTTGCTTATCTCGTTATCAGAGCGAGGAAATAACAATATGAAATGTTTCATTCCCCTGTGGAAATCGAACCCCCCAACTTTCGCGTTTAAAGCACGGTTGTGCCCTTAACTTATACAATAATTTGTAAATGCTTTTGAAGAATATTGAGGAGGGAGACGTTCTCTCTGTAAATGCAATTATTTTTTCACGCAATTTCTCCAATTCAGACGAACAACGGGAAAAAGGTTGCAGCTTTATAAAAATATTAATTATGAACCTAGAAAATTTTTTTAGCAATCCGCAATTCTGCAGTTTCATCTTCCATCTCAAGAGATACTCGAGCTATTTATTTATTTAAGCATTACACAATTTAAAAATATATATTTTTAAATATTTTTACAACAAAATAACCTCCATTTTTTGCCCTTTTCGCGAAACCGCATTCATTAAACGTCGCTAATGAGAACTCCAACTTGTCAAATGATCCCTCCATTTTATTGCTATAGTATGAAAGTCTCGTTAAAAATATAAATGGAAGTCACCGTACATTGGAGATTTTTTATTTACGTTCTTACTAATAGTTGACTTGGATGAAAATGAATATTTCTTTATCACTTATTTCTCTTTACGTGTTGTTTGTAGTCTTGAATTTTAAGGGTCGTTTTGTTTCTCTAACTATAGAGATATGAGATTATGAAATATTAAACTTAATACAAAAAATAGAGTAAAATCGAATCATAGAATTGGTTTATTAGTAAAAGACTTTAAGATGAAGTTTAAAAAATAGTCTCGTTTAGTATTTTACAAAGATCAGCACGCTGTCTCTGGATCTGGATCTAAGAAAGTAGTATATGGTGATTTTAATATTAATTTACTGGAAATTACACCACTTGACTTATACGATTAATGATCTAGATGATCTGAGGTCATTACTAAATTCGTATAACATAGATCACCTATTTCTAGAGCCAACAAGACTCACTCATTGTCTATTTGCATTGATAATATTTTTACAAACTATATAGGTACTATGTAAAAAAAATATAATTAATATGTTAAGCTCAGATCATTACAGACAGTTGGCTTCTTTTAATTGTGGGAAAAAATATAATTCATAAAAATAAAAAATACATGTTTGTATACTGACGACAAATGGTCGTGTAAAAAAGTTTAAAAGTAATATAGCAAAACTTAAATATTTAATTTTCAATGTTATAAAAAGTGAGATGGGGAGATTCATAAGAGTAGAGGGGGGATTCAGAAGAGATTCAGAAAGGTTATATGAACTATATAGTGAGAGAAAACATATATATAACCATAGTGAATCATTTATGTCATTATGTTAGAGTCTATTCTAAATTGTTTAAAAATATATGTGCAATGGCAAAATCTACAATACAAAGGCAACTTCTTGATCAAAGTTAGTTAGTCCAATGTCAATTTTGAATTTAAATACAAAGTTATGATCCTTAACTTTTCCAATTTCACAATTTATTATGTTCCATTACTTCCATGTCATTTTAATTTTATTAAAAATTCTTGGGACTTATTTCAAGATTCTCTTGGTATGTTCTGTAATTTGTCCAAAGCTTTTGATTGTGTGCAGCACTCAACATTGATTATGAAACTACTAAAGCACTACGGCATAAAAGCACATGTACTTGATCGTCTGACCTCTTATATAGCTGTCAGAGTTCAGAAGATTGACGTGAATGGCAAGAAATCTCCTGGGTAATCAGCATGGGGGTCCCATAGGGTCTATTCTGGTCCTTTCTCTCTTTGATATCTATAAATGATTTACCGTATCTAGTTGAAAACAAACATGAGATAGCATTGTGTGCTAATGACACATCATTGATTTTAAAAATAAAAAGACGACAAATCGTATAGGATGACGTAAACGGTAAAAAAACTAAATGTAATTTTTTTAGAACACCTAACACGAAAATTGTTATAGTCGATGTGCTCCTGAATGATGAACTCGTGGATCTTGTCGTTTCCACAGTATTTCTCGGTATTACCATTGACTTTAAATTACAGTGGGGACCTCATATTGATGAATTGCCAAATAGACAATATATGTATAACAATAGACATTATTAACTGACGTGAAAATGGCTCGACTTGTTTAGCGTTAGTCTTTAACTACTTTCATAGTATTATTTTCTATTGGATTTTACCTTGAGGTATTCAATTAATATTTATCCTGCATAAGCGAGCTATTCGTACAATCTATAATTTAGTCCCTGAAGATTCCTTAAGGCAAACGTTTAAAGAAATTAATATATTAACAGTTGCATCTCAATGCAGTTTTGAGAATGTTTTGCATGTTAAGAAAAACATGATTTTACCAAAATTGGTGATGTTCATAATATTAATACCAGAAATAGGTTTAAACTTAGTGCACTTGTAAGTCGATCGGTAATTAAAGAATTATGAGACAATGTGTACGCTTTTAAAATAATATCTCAGAAAACGTTAGAGAATTTTCTATATCACGAATGAAAAAAGTTGTGAAAAGACTATAAAGTAACACAGTCATGTATGACTAGAAATTAATAATTATATAAATGATAACAAGCCTTAGGAATGAAATGCTCGCTCCAGTCTGTTTCCATGTATCATTATCACAAATAATTACATATGTATTTGTATAAAATTGGTTTAAAGTTCCGCTGAGTTTCTTGCGCCGGTTCTTCTCAGGTCTGAGGCATTAACTTTAGTGAACTGGTAGTAAATTATTTGACGTTCAAAAAAATGAAGCATGTAACTTCTTATTTTAAATAAAATTATTTGACTTTGAGATAGAATGTGTGTATGTCTACGTATGTAGTCTCTAATAATAACTGCCCATATGCACAATTTAATCAAGAAAAGGTTGAAATAAAAAAACAAACAAAATAAATTAAAACTTAATTATAGTACTTTTTAGGTATTTTTATAAAACATAAACGCTGTAAAAAAATCTACTATGTGCGGTTACAGGAAAACGTCAACGAACTCTGAATCAGCGACACTATAAAGGACCCCCTTTGAAAATATTCTAATTGGCGAGGACTTTCCGCGGCAGGTTCAGGTTGTGAAAAATATATAATTATATTTCATTTAATTAACCAACAGACGATACAATTTTATTTACTTTGTAAGTTACAAATTTATTTTGATGATTTTTTTTCAATAAAAAGGTTAAAATTAATTAGCTTCACGCCTTATCCCGCACACAGCAGGATAGGCAGAGGGAACCTAGTGTTAATACATTCCGTTCCCCACTTTCTGCCAAATTCTGGAGGCATTGCGTGTTGAGGCAGAACTCAACGCCGCGCTTTGCCTCGACACCAGAGCGAAGAAATGGAAATATAAATTTAAGTAAATATTTCATCTCCTCGAGTGGGGTCGAGCCCACAACCAGTCGATTTACAGACACACTTTGTGCCACTGCGCCACAACCGGCCTCGAAGAATACTTAAAGGACTCTGAGAACTCTCTGAGACTCTGAGAAAGAATTAACTAACAAAGTGGCATTATTAGTATGTTTTATTATAATATATCAAAAGTTCAATGTATATCGCTTTAGCGGTGCAATAATGACGTATTTGCACTGAAATAATGCACAAAATTAAAGTTTATAGCTACAGTCTTTTCACATACATTGTTTTTAATTTTAAAAAAAATACAATTATGTCGGTGTTGCACCAAATTGACAATTTAATATAAAACAGTTAACAATTTAAATATGCGTTTTAATATACTTTTTATTTTTAAAAAACCTCGACACCAGAGCGAAGAAATGGAAATATAAATTTAAGTAAATATTTCTTCTCCTCAAGTGAGGTACGAACCCAAAACCAGTCGGTTTCACAGTCACACTTTGTGCCCCAGCGCCATAACTAACTTCATTTTCTTGTTAGCACGTTATTATTGATTCCATACCGCTGCACAGGCTTTAAAAGTCACTCACAGAACACTGTAATTACATTAGAATTAATAACCATTCATTACCTGCTTTCGGCTAGTCAAGGACCAAGAAAACTATATATGAAACAGGTTGTGAGTTCGATTCATACTCGAGGAAAAGATTTTTTTTTAATTTACTCTGGTAACGATGTAAATGCGCGGCGTTGAGTTCCGCCACTCAACTCGCAATGCCTTCAGAATTCGGTAGAAAGTGCGTCTTAACACTAGGCTCCCTCTACCTATCCTACATACAAAAACGTGAAAGTGAACTTAAAATTATCGCTTCACTAAGTTAAGACCCGTTGAGTTCCACCACAACACATGCAACGTGTTGAATTTAGGCGGACAGTAAAGAAAAGAGTGCCTAGACACTATTCTCCCTCTGCTTATCATACTGTACTAAGAAAGCGTTAAGCTTTTCATAATAATTAAGATTTCGTGAAGCACTTTAATAGTAAATAATAAAAAAATCGTTCATATTTGACACGTTGTTCTGAACGACTGAATGGGTCTTTGCCGCCGTCCTGGAGACGGTAACGAGCTGCATTCACGTCCTTTGAATATCGACTGCCATAATCATCTACGTTAGTGTGTCTGTACGTCTGCATTTTGTTGGGTTTGTTTTATTTTTTCTTTTATTAATTATCTATATAAATAATACTTTTGAAATACTTAGTCACTGGCCATATCATAACCTACCTAAGGTTAAGGAGTAGGTACGTGCCGCTCCATTTACAAGACATCGAGTATTGAGTAGCGAAACTCAACGTTGTGCTTGTTACTAGAGAGAGGAAGTGAAAAAATGATTTCTCTGGGAATAGGAATCGAATCTACATTCGGGCTCAAAGTCCAAGGCTACCGCACCACAACGGCCTCATTATCTATGATCTTATTATACTTAACTTATTAAATAACTAAAAAAATACATAGAGGCTGGCCTCAAAATGTCTGTGCCGTGTACACACCCTACTTGTCTTGCTCACATCACGCTCTCATATTGGCGTGCCGCTGCATACACATTCTAGGTAAATATGACTGTTAACGCTACCTTATACCTTGGGGTATATTTTTTTATAAAGTATTTCTCATTAGTAGTATTTTTTAATGAAAGCTAGACTTTTTTAACCTCCTTCAAAGAAGGAGGTTATTAATTCAAACTAGAAGATTTATTAAGAATGAGTGGTAAGTGAGACAGAAGAAGACTTAGGTTGACTTTCGAGAACTCAGTATCGACGATGCTGGAGGAAGGTCACGTAAAAAGTATGAGGATCCCCCGTAAAAGGAGATGTATCAGGAAGTTGATGACAGTGGTTGAGAACAAAGAGGTATACAGGACGGTAGCGTTTGGCGATACGTTCTCTTTGCGTGATAAACCGTAAAATTAATTTAACCAAAATAAACGAACAGAACTCAGCGTTAAATCAATACCAACACCCCATTTTGATGCATCTCACGAGACCGAAACTAAGTGGAACGCTAAAGACATTAATTCTGAAAAGTCCTTTGAAATTTAAATGGCGGCGCTTGAGTTTGAAAATTGTCATGGTGTAATATTTTAAACTGCTACTCTAACTGCCTATTAAGAGAAACTCTTGGAAACTCGTGATAATGGTACTTAAATTTTGTATTAGTGAAAAATTTAGCAAAATGAATTATTAGTATTATATATAAATTAGTATTTTTAGCTTAATTTAAAGTGTTATCCTATGGATATGGACAGTTTGAAAAGACGTGGGTTCAAATGTTTTTTCAACTTCACGCTTAATCCCGAATGTACCACGGTGGGCAGAGGGAACCTGGGAACCCAGTAGACTTTGGGGGCATAGCGTGTTTAGTGGCGGAGCTCTTGTTGAGGAAATGAACATTTTAAATATTTCAAATAATTACACGTTTTCTAGACAAGCAAAAAGAAAAAAGTTTCTTTACCCATCTCTTATGTTTTCTTACTTTCTTTAGACTGTAAAAACTGTACAGTAGACGTTAAAAAGCTGCTACGGAGTGTCTTGGCACTAGGAAAAAAGTTGTATATATATTATGGCAATTAACAATATTTTAGAAGACTTAAAATATACGATGTTATTAAAATATTTAAGAAAGCTTAAATATTGCTTTCTTAAATATTTTTTTAGACTTTATATACACTTTAAAAACATTTCCATAATAATTTTCGTAATTTTGAATCACACTTAAAACAATTAACGATCACCACTTGCACTTATGATCGTATGTACCTGTATTATTTTCATTTCTCCGCTAAGAAAAAACAAAGCGCGGCGTTGAGTTATTCCACATAACCCATAATGCGGGCGGAAAGTGGAGTGACACTGTATTCTCTCCCTAAATATACTTGTGTCTACTATGTAAGAGAAATCATAAAAAATTTAAGTAATTTTTGCACAATAATCAAACCCATGACCTGCTTAGATAAAAAAACATCCCCACTAAAGCACAGAGCTGTTTACTAAAGTCCCAAATACTCTTGTTGTTTGCACAAACCTGTTCACAATTCACCAAAACTGGGTATAAGTACTAAATGAATGTAATTTATACGACGCGACGGGTCCCTTTAACGTGTCGTGACCGGAATTAAAGTTAAGGGACTAAATAATGGTAGGCAGTTCTCAACGTTTTTAAGGTTTTTAGGAAAGATACGAGTTACGTTAAGTAAATGAAGTTTATTTTTTCATTTTTCATTTTTCACGAAAAAAAATTGGTCTTCACGCTGTTTCTCGCACAAAGCAGGATAGGCAGAGGGAACGTTTTACTTTTCACTTATTATTTCATTATTAACAGGCACCCAATGCGCTTTGTCAGTCAGTGAGGACCTAGTGTCGAGTCACTGCGGTTTTATTTCAAACAGATTATTGAGTGTTAGAACTCTGCTTTGTCTTGCCGGAGCGGGAGAATGAAAATAATTTGTTTCCCCGAGTTAGGATCCAGCCCACAGCTTTCATGTTCCTGACACTGTCCACTGCGCCTTTAAAACTATATAAGGATGTATGAAACTCTTTTGTTACTGAGTGACCGAAACTGGACGACTAGTGGACAATGTTGAAATTTTATATGTTGGTTCTAGGTAATTTAGGGAAGGTGGGGGGGGCCCTATCTAAACAACGAGAAGATTACTCGGAAAAGATGATAGGAAATAACAGATCTTTCCATTTATTGTCTTAATATCCACACAAACAAAGTTTCGGGCGACTACAAGTTCTATAAAATATGATATCAATCTCCATCACAGGGTACAATTGTCACTGAACTCTAAAAATATTTTTTTTTAATTTGTGGTTTTCCACAAATTTCATAACCTCAACCTATAAAAATTATTATAACATATGTACATACATACATTCATATATATAGTATATACATATATAGAATATAAGCTTCCATATTCAGTTAAAGCCGAGTTGGTCAAGTGCGACTAATGAATAATTCAATGGACTGAACATACACACCACTGATATGAGCAAGTGACGGTTACAACTTTATTAAGCTTATATTATATTATAATATATATTATACCTTTTGGTACATTTGTTGGAAAGTCAGTTACTGAGTTTTGATAATTATAGGAAATTAGAGTTTACGATATTTACTGATTTAAATTTTTTTTCTTAATTTAATAGTTACTCATAAGTAATGTAATTTATAAATAATATAATCTATCCTATTTCTGTATTGAAGCCAGTGGCGCAGGATCACAAAGTAACTATAAAATCGACTGGTTGTGGGTTCGATCCCTACTCGAGGAATATTTATTTATATGTATATTTTCATTTCTTGGCCCTGGTGTCGAGGCAAAGCGCAGCGTTCAGTTCCGCCACTCAACACGCTGCTCTTAAAAAGACATAATAAACAATATTTTTATATTCAATTACATATACACTTTAAAAATTTATCCACAGATTCAAGGGAGTGCTTTTGACAATTTTGTTACATACTGTTATAAGTTCGTAACTGTTACCTTCAGTGAGCGTGAACTGAATTGGAAAAGATTTAAACGCTTGAAAACGACGCGAAAGCTTATTTCGTTCTTTTTATACTACATTTTGGATTTCGTATTTACAGTAAACTGTGTAAATACTATAAATATAAGGGATGATCTTAGAGACTATTCGTGGTGCATTGGTACAAAGTGTGACTGTAAAACTGATTATTCGTGGGTTCGATCCCCACTCGAGGAGATGAAATATTTACTTAAATTTATATTTTCA
>DWAN01004832.1:0-11793 GCA_018230445.1 Heliconius hewitsoni
GTGGAGAACGGAGTGTCTTAACACTAGGTTCCCTCTGCCTACTCTGCTGTGTGCGTGTGTGTGTTTTTCTATTCTTGTATTATCTGATTTAAAAACAGGTATCACTATCCTATTTCAACAAACTTTCCTTAACATATAGTTCCTGTATATGTTCTCTTATTTCAACTGGTTCACAAATAAAAAAAGTTATGTCAATATAAATAGTGGCATGCGACAATATAGCCACAAAATAAATATTATATTGAACTGGCTGCAGCTTTAACTATCAAATGTATGGATATTGTCTTTAAAAGGATAATATTATTTAGTTATTATATCACAAAAATAATTCAGATGAAAAAATAAATAGTTCTATAGCAAAAGCGGATCGCTAGCTACGCTCGGAAGTGACTTCAATGCGACGTAATGAGTGTTTTAAATGTCATCTAGTACAAATATGTACAACAGATCACCTGGGGGCTTGGTGCGCACGAGCAGCGGCGCCGAGGGCGGCGACGAGCCGGCTCGCGAGTGCGCGCGCGCCCGCACCGAGTACGTCGCGCCGCACGCCAGGCCCCTCAGCACGACGCCGGCTGCTTCCCCTCCCGCCTCTATCCTCCGCTCCTCCTCCGCGCGCGACGCTGGCTCCGAGCTGTCGCCGCTATCGTCGCGCACTCGAACCCAGTATATTGTGAAGCCTGTTTGTGTGTTGAATCTTCTTTACTTACCTCTTAAAATATTACTGTTAAGCCTAATAATGTTCGTAATCAAAACAATATTTAAAAAAAAAACTATAAATAAAATCATATTAAAGTGAATTGCAGTTAATAATGTCTCACCAATATTTAAAAATGCTTTGTCTGTTCTTTCTTCGTTTCTTTCAAGCAATCTTAAAAATATTAAATAATAAGTTTTCCTGGGCATTGAACCGGAATTGAACTCACAACCGTGGCGTTTTATTGGAGATGATTCAGGATTATCCGTAGAATACGAGACATAAATTGAAATTAAGGCTTTAAAATAATAAAAAAATCTATGATAAAGTCACAATCAAAACAAGCTGAGAACATTTTTAAACAAGAATAATAAAATCTAAATTTATTGATAACTCTATAAAATACAAGTTAGTTCTCATAAACATATGAGAGTATGCAAATGTAGTAATACCTGTAATTTATAGTAAGGTAATATAAACCGAATGTTATAAAGTTTATAACTGACAAGGTTTAACTTTATGCATTACAATAGGCTGGGCCTCAGGGAATAGTGAGCACGACCGTTTAAGAATATTAGGAGCTATTTTAGTTATTTCCACAAAAACTTAAAAGTTTTTGTAATGGATTTTTTTTTATATTTATATGATCTATTTATAATAGAATATAAAACGATTAGAAGGTTTTAATACGTAATTCTGTAGAAATAGAAATAGTTCAGATAAATTCCAGAAGTTTGAATATGCGTTAAAATATTGTATATTCACATAATGTCGTCTCAGTTATTTTTATAATTTTTAGAATGTAACTCCACACTTAGGAAAGAAAAATAATTTTTAGAAAAATATTTAATAAATAGCATTCGCTTTTGTCAAATGATATTTCTTTGCAATTATCTTTTTTCCCTGCAGATATTCTAACAACATAAATAAGTTATAACAAGCATATGAGAATTTCGACGTAGCTTGATGAGTACGTATGGCTTAGTAGTCAAAGACGACGATTTCCAAATGTTAAATTAAAAAAGAAAACGTATAAAAACTTTTCTAAAAAGTGTTTTCCATCATAAATATTTTTTGCCGTTCTTTCATCACTCTTTCGTTCACGTGCCCAAACCAGCTGAGCACGTTCTTCTTCATTCTCACCGTGACATCCTCACTAGTACCTGCCATTCTCTGTATCTCTTCATTGCGGATCTGTTTCTATGGTGAAAAAATAAAATACTTAATAATAATAATAATAATAGCGTAACGTCACCCACCATGCGGCGGAGCAGCGGCGTGGTGGGTCGTGCGCCAGCAGAGCTCGGCGTGGCGGTGCGCGGCGCGCCGCAGCGCCAGCGCGGGCGCGGCGGGCGGCGACGCGCACTCCACGCGGTACGTCGCCTCCTCCGAGCCGAACGAGTTGCGCGCCGAGCACGTGTAGTTGCCGCTCGTCGACGCGTCTACTTCTGTTGCGGACGCGAGCGAGATTTCAGTTTTTTAGTTATAGTTGCGAGGCGTAAGTTGAGCTTTGCATTTGTGGGAATGATTATCAAAAGCTGACCCAGCAGGCTCCCGTCCGTAAGGAGCACGATTAAAAAAATTAACACAAGAATATAAAAATATTTAACACTGGGCTTGCTTCCTCATCATTTTCACTCTCGTCTATAGTGTTGTAATCATAAACTTTTCCATGTTTTAATTTTTCTTTCGCCTTTAGTCAATAATAGTAGTTGACTTTTAGTAAGTAATAGTAGTTTATTAGTAAATAAAATATATATTACGTGTGGAACCCGCGATATTGCTACCAGTGTAAAAAATGTACCTACTTGCGTCAAATAAGGGATGCGCGACGCCTCATTACGGTAGCCAAAAGTATTGTTAATCCGTTCAATCTAGATAAGGGATGCACCGTGTCTTTAAGCCGTTGTTATAATATCTGTATACACTAAAGCAAAGCTCAGCATACGCCTCGCGGACTATATATAGTTTGTAACGCATACTGCCCGCAACGCTGTAAAAAGCTACTAGGACCAAAACTCGAAAAAAAGAAATATTTAAAACAATAAATTAAGCAACACACGCAATTTGTAGTAAATAATTTAAATTATTGTATTAAATTTTACCCTCTGACACAGAAGTTCAGACATAATCAATCAAAATTAGGAACAACGTACGGCGAATAAAAATACAAAACAAGCCTTTTTATCTAAAGGATCTTACCGTGTATCGCAAGTGGTCCATGCGGAGTAACGTGGGTTCTGGGGTCGTGGGTGATGGGCCGGTCGCCGCGCAGCCACCGCGCTCTGGGCGCCGGGTCCCCGCGCGACGCGCACGCTAGTCTTAGCGAGTGCCCGCACTGGACACGAACCCACACTCCGAATGACAATAGCCTGACTGCAGCTAAAAGAGTATTTTGGTTATGTGTTTCGGTTTAGATCATTTTGGAACAAACATATTTTTTAAGACAACTTTATGTCGATTGTTTGTTTATTTTGTTATAATTAAAGTTAAAAAAGGTGTTTTATATTTTTTTGCTTATACAGAGTGGAAGTGTCAGCACCACATTAAATGAAACCACAGTTTTAACTACTCTATGAAAGCTTTTTATGATTTCTTTTTTTTCCCAATTTTTTTTTAATTAAATAAATAATTAAATTATCGTTGTACAATAAAACACTATTTGTTATCGTTATAAAATAAAAAGCCATTTGCGACGCCCGCACACAAACCTATCAAAGGAACACCGCCGTATACGCCTCATTCCAAAATCGAATCGTAGGTATTGGTTAGAAAGTTCAAAGTTTAACCTTTAGTAGTTTTTTGTAGTAGCAATTGTTTACGTTACTGGGATCTATGCGTAATCGCATCACATGAAATGGATAAAAACCGTGAAATGAGAAAAAAATCCTACGTCCAAACTGTTGAGGCATCTTGATTAATTTCTTTAGGTATGGGTTTGATAAATTTTACCCTATACGCTGTTTCCGTAAATAGTTCGCTGACACATCCACCCTGTATACATACCTCATTTAGTGAATAGTTCAGTATATTGACAAATACAAAGTTTACAATATATAAATCATACATGAGATTTTCCATTACCAACATATGCAGTTTACTCATCTTACTTGATTGCAGTATAACTATACGTATACCCAAAAAAAATAAAAATTATTCAGAAAGAAATAAAAACGTACATAGGTTATGAATTTACAATATACATAAATGTTTTGTATAATAGAGACCCTACCCCTAGAAGTGGTAGTGGCTGGTTGAGGGGCACTCGGCTCGCCCTCCCCCGCGGCCGAGTGCGCCGCGACCCACGCCTCGTACGTGGCGCTCTCCGACAGCGAGCGCAGCTCCGTGCAGCCGCCGAGCCCCACCGACAGCTGCGAGTCCTCCGCTTGCACCGTCGCCGTGTGGGGAGGGCGGTCTCTAGAATATGCACGTTTAATATGGAGACACTTTAGTAGCTTATGTATATGTTTTCTTTTATAAAAATAAGAACTATTAATACTTATTTAGAAAACCTATAAAAAATTTTACGTAGCGGATCCCAAACCCGCACCTCCTGGAAACCGTCCTAGTCAGTACGTTCTATATTCAAATTTTTATACGTTTTCTAATTTTTCCCAAAGTGTGGAAAAAAGAGCAGTACAACACTTTAAAAATGTTAAAAATAAAAAATATTATTTAAATGTATTCTTTCTTCTCTTATTATTTATGTAAAGATAGAATGAATCGATAAAATATGTTTAAAGAAAAGATAAATTATCTTTTAAAGAACCAAATAACCATATTTTTTAGCTTGACACCGTTTGTAAGCAACAGAATCTAATATTTTGACACTCTGGTATTCACTTTTTACCCAATTTTCGGGACATTTACAGTCAAAAGGTGCGCCAAAAAGGCATCTATAATATAAGCGATTAAAAAGAAAATTATTGCTTGCTTACCGTCCAAGTTCTTTATAAAACACAGTATAGTATAATATCGGTCCATTCGGCCGACTCGGCGGCAGCCAGCTGACCGCTAGAGAAGTGGCAGAGGTGGCTATCACTTTCACAGCAGCGGGAGGACCTGGCGCTGTAAGAGAGAGTTCATTCGTTTTGTCTTCTCGAATTTCTTGTATTTTCTGTAAGAGGCTTAACACATTTAGCCTTGTTAGGATATTTTAGTTGAAAATATTTGTCGTTGTTTAGAAAAGGGTATTTTCTACATTGTATGGAAACGATCTAATTCCATAAACCATCAATAAAAATAAAACCTGTGGTAAGATTTGAATCCACAATCAAAAATTCAATCGAATACATCCCATAATAATGTCGTCGAATTTAAATAATACAAATACAATTTTCAGGTGTTCCTTTATTTTTAATGTTAACTAGATAAATAAAAAGTAAAATTGAATGAAAAAGAGCAATATTAAGGTTAATAATAGTTAAACCGTTAAAGGAAATATTATAAATGAAACATTGTTTTCATTATAGAGTCATACAACCTCCACAATTTCTCTAACTCAACATAATAACGAATATTACATACAATATTGCATATTTAACAGTATGGCTGCACTTTAACAATTAAATGTGTTTGTTATGTAAATAATGGCGGCTGTCCGCCCGCGGCTAAACAGCGCATCTCGTTTTAAAACGTCTATTAAGTTACTGCTGTTATAATGTGAGTTTACGTTTGAGTGTTGTGAACACTCATCACTTCACGTCACGAGCTATAAGTCCGTAAGGGAAACATTTAATTTAACATCACGACATTACCTTCATATTTAAGCTGTAAATTTGTGGCAAAATGTAAATGTAAGTCAATTTTCATTTTACGTCGTTTATTTAGTTTAAGATATAATTTAGTGTCGCAATATACCACCAGCATTTCCTGGGTGTGGGCCTAAAACCTATACGTATACTGCCGGATTAGAAAAAAAGCGATGTCGAATTCTTGAAATCAATAAAGATCCATCCATCCATCATCCAATACAGAATCTTGGAACGAACGAAAGAATAGATGCATAATATAATCAAAAATGTCTTTAGTAAAATGAGAATTTCACGTTATTTTCCGCGCACAATTTAAATGGTAACAAAGGATCCGTAAGAGTTTCCGCAATAATTCATTTTACACAAAAGCAGGTCAAATATCGTATTAAAATATGTATGAATAAATCATGATTGATAATAAATAATTTTCTTGTACAATGTAATGTATCTTGTGAGGCCAGTCGTGGTGCAAAGGCGCAGTGTGACTGTAAAATCGCCTGGTTGTGGGTTCGACCCTCACTTGAAGAGATAAAATATTTACTTACATTTATACTTTCATTTCTTCGCTCTGGTGTCGAGGCGAAACGCGGCGTTGAGTTCCGCCACTCAACACGAAATGCCTGCAGAACTAGGTGGAAAGTGGGGAACGGTGTGTTTTAACACTAGGTTCCCTCAGCCTACCCCGTTGTGTGCGGGATTCAGCGTGAAGTTGATTTTTACTGTATCTAGTATAAATTTGACATACTTACTATCCTGCTGTGTGATGCAATATATAGGATGTGCAGGAACACCGTCACCAGCAGCGGTGTAAGCTAAGGCCTGTACTGTGTAGTTCATGTGAGGTTTTAGCGCCAGCAGCAAGGTTTCTACACCAGCGACTCTCTTGACTTCAGCCCCAGTGGTAATACTGGGAACATTGTTCCCCCGCACTTCCCATTCCAGCCAATCTGCCGCTGCCGACAAACAACTGCCTTCACTCAGCTAGGAGAGTTATGCTTAGGAGTTATCAAACAAATCTCTTTTGTATTTTTTTAAAAGGTTATTACAAAGGAAATATTTACAAAAATATTTTTTTTTATTATTGTAAATACTACATTGTTATTTAATGTTATATTTATCATAATTTGATTTTTAACATAAAAACCTAGAAGCTAGTAGATTTTCTCCTGGACATATACCATAATTTACTCACTGTGCTCCGGTCGGTAAAGTAGTTTGTATCCTAACAAGGCGCCATGATGTGCGTGAGCTGGAGGTGGAGACCACTCCACCTTCAGGCTTTGCGGAGACACCGCCCTGCATCTGACTGCTCGCGGGCCTTCCGATGGCACTGGGGAAGTTCACCCAAGGTTACAAAGTTTACCCAGGGCTAATAAATAATAATATATAACTTAAATAAAATTTTCTCTACCTCAATTACTTTTTTACTTTTTAAGCTTTGTAGTTTTTAAACGTTTATATAATAGGACAAATATTAGCTTATGAACTATAAAAATATATTATCAATATTACTCTAGTATAATTTTGTATGAACTTACCACTTTCTTGTGTGAGTGTATTTACATGAGCTGTAGCCGGTCCAGCGCCGGCACTGTTAAAAGCTCTTACACTCACTGAATACCTAGAGGAAGAAAATATGATATATGGGATCATATGTTGTTTTATAAATAAAAATATCTTTTCTAATTTCTACTGTTTCTGGAATTTTCACAATTTTATAATAAACAAAAAAATATATAGATTTAACAACAATAAAAAGATTAATAATTTTATGATATTTTCGTACCTTGTATAATGTTCAAGTCCTTCTATAGTATACTTATTGATACGCCCTCTAACAGTAGCGAATTCCATGCCGACATTGGCGCCGCCGGACAGCGACCCGTCAGCGGAAGGCCACCACCACACCGTGTAGCCCAACAGCTCCCCATTCCATGCTGACGTCGGTGGCGCCTAAATGTTTGTTACAGTGTTTAATATTTTCTTTAAAACACATGACTTCCTTTTCTAATTAGTAATATTTATATATAAAAAAACATTTTTTGACAAGTTGATTGCTTACCGAAAATTATTTATAAAATTTAAGTTGTTGGCTAACCTAAGAGACTATTTTATTTACATAAAACTATGATACTAATGTGTGCTATTATTATTTTGTAATTTATTTACTTTTGTATTTAAAACATATATAAAACGTATTATATTATAAAAAAAAAACAAGATTAAAAATCCATAATTATATGAATCACCTGCCAAGCCAGCTCAACAGTGGAGGCGCGAGGCGCGGAGGCGCGCAGGCCCGCGGGCGCGCGCGCGGGCGGCTCGTGCAGCGTCAGCGCGAGCAGCGCGCGCGTGTGCGCCGACGCGAACTGCGCGGTCACCGTGCGCGCGCGCACCAGGTACGCCGTCGCCGGCTCCAGCCCGGGTATCGTCGCGTCCTCCGTCCTGGGCGAGTGAGAAGTGACTATAGATTATCTGATAATTGCTTTTTTGCCTATCATTACTATAAAAGAGGCATCTTTTTATTTAAACCAGGAAACTATTAATATTAATAATGTTTTATTGAAACACATAATGTAGCGACTGGATGTTTAAGATAATGTATGTTCCATAATATAGTAGGTATACGGTCTGTGGATATAGATTAAATATTTAATTTAAATTAATACTAATGTTATGTGTTAGAGTATGAAATGTTCCAAAACACTCATTTAAAAAAATATAAATAATAAGAGCATAACGCTTGATTTTGAGATCATACACATCTTCATCTTCATCTTAGATACTACTTGTGTTATACTTTTACTAACACTTTGTTTTCCCATCAACTTATAAAGTATTTCCAATTTTCAAGTACATAACTTATAAAGGAAATTTTAAACATAATCCATTTTAATTAAAAAAATTTCACTCACTCCGAATATGTATCCATATGATGAGAATTAACAGACACATTATGTGTATCCGCATCCCGCCACGCATCAGGATTCCCCGACTCATGTTTTCTGTACTGCACTACATAGCCGAGTACCGGGGAATTCCCGTCGTATGGTCTACGCCATTGAAGACGGATCGACCGGGACGTGGCGTCCAACACTCGAAAGTTCGCCGGCGGTTCAGGGGGCTCTTAAAAATAGTAAATAAATTTAGATACTCCAGGTTTTTTTTTATTATAAAGAGATTTCGTATTTAATTACAGTAATAATAATCGGTTTCTAAATCCAAATGGTTAATAAATTCAATAAATAACAAACGAGCTTTTATAATTTGACAACAAAGTTGAGTTGTTGTTTTAATATAAACAACGTCATATTCTTAAGTAGATTAAATGACACACGAGTAACACGAGAGTAAGTGAGTGAGCTCGAAGGCAAGTTCAAAACATTAACAGAAAACTCCTTGAATTATAAAAGAGTTTAAAACATATAAACTTTATTTGCGAGGTTTGTACTGTAAACAAGCTTTGTTAAGCACTTTTCCGCTTTGCTTGCTTAGCGCCGTTCGCTAGATGGCAAGAGAGAAAATACTGGCCGTGGATCTCAACAACTTGAGTTTATTAGTTTTCTGTGTGCTTTTTAGCGTGGCTAAGGATTGTGGATGGTTTTTAAATGGGAATGTATGAATTTAGGGTTCTTTTTTTAATAAATTAAGATCGTTCATTATATTTGTTAATTCATCTTGTTGCCATTAGTAGATTTGAGTAGCGGAATTTAAAACCGTAAGTTGCCTAGACACTCGAAAGAATTAAATATTTAATTCTTTCGAATGGGAATCGAACCCAAAACCTTTTGCGTTTACAAACAAATTTAATGCCGATGCGCCACGACTGGCTTGACTTTTTTTATTATTAGGTAATATGTTTTATTATAATTAATTGTGTTTTATAATTTAACAATATCTCAAAAAAACTTTCACATTATATTTCAGGTATAGAATATAATACATAATAAAAGTCCACTAACCTTGAACCCCAAGGTGCACAAAGTGATCCGACCTGCCGTAGGGGTTGGACGCCTGACAGCGATAAACCCCGGAATCCCGCCTATCAGCCCTCTCGATCACCAGCTCACTCCGCAATCCCTCCGCGCTACGAGTTTCTGATATACTCATTCTACAATACCAAAAGAGCCTTTAGGGGTTTACTCGTGTCCGTGTAAGTATTAAATAAAGGTCCTGACGTAAATATTTTTGTATAGTAGTTATTAATATATAAAAATGGCTGTTTCAAGTTATTTTATTTCATCGTTACACTTCTTTTAAATCACATAGAGATGGAAGTTACATACAGAATGTCAATAAACTGCTGTGTTCTCTTAATATTTTCTATAATATAATCAGCTTTGTAGTTTCACAGGCAGACAGAGATACTCCTTTCCCCACCTTTCGCCGATTTTTTTGAAGCATTACGTGTAGAGTGGTTGACCTCAACGGCGGGCCTTGTGGCCAGAGCGAAGAAATGAAAATATTAATAAATAATAATTCATATCCTCGAGTGGGAATTGAATCCACAACCGTCGCGTTACATTCACACCCTTGTGATATACACCTTATAATATAATTTTTATTTACAAATAATTAATTGTTAAACTTTACTTTTACTTATATCATCATAACTATGCCATTAAAATTACTGAAATATATCAAATTTATAGTTACAAATAAAAAAAATAGCTTCACGCTATATCCTGCACATAGCAGGAGAGACACTCCGTTCCCCACTTTCCTTTTCTGAAGGCATTGCGTGTTTAGTGCGGAACTCAACGCCGTGTTTTGCTTTGGAACGAAGAAATGAAAATATAAATGTAAATAAATATTTCATTTCTTCGAGTGGGGATCGAACCCACAACCAGTCGTTTTTGCAGTCACACTTGGTTCCCGTGCCACGACTGGCCTTTAATTTACAGCTACAAAGATGTAAAATATAGCACTTAGCTATGTAATAATTTACCCAGGCGAGAGTTTATGTGTAGATAAAATACAAAGTAAAGTACACTCTATCAACCCTCCAATCACCAATTTACTACGCAGTCTCTCCGCGCTCCGGCCTCTCAAATATTCATTATAGAGGCCAATTGCGAATGATGACCTCCTTCATTCTGGGTCATTGGGTTTTTTTTGTTTTTATTTGATCAGTTTGAAAAAATGCAATAATTTTTTTTCAAATATATACGTGAAATAGAAAATAATTTTGTGAAATATTTTAGCGTATCTAAAAATGTTGTATAATCTATTTAAAAAATATACGTGTAGTTATAAACTCTACGCAAAAAGATAATTCAGTTTTCAGCGGAAAGTGGGGAACGGATGTGTTTTAATGGGAACGGAGCGTCACTTAACTCTAGGTTCCCTCTGCCTACCCCGCTAAGTTCAAGATAAAGAGTGAACTTAAAAAATAGTTATATATAAGTAAATTAAATATAAATAATAATATAAGTATGCATAATGATTCCGAATAAATGCTTGATTTACCATTGCCTAACAATAGAGCTAAATTTTCTACGAGACGCCCGAATGAATTAGCTCAATGCAGTTTTTCTACAAGATTACATTTTTGTTGTACCCAGTACTTTCTTTGTCGTATTTGAACTTTCTTAAAGTTTTGTTCTAAAATTGAATTATCGAGCTGAACTTCTACATTAAATTGCAGTGTGGATAAGAATATTTTGAAGTAAATTTACATACCTGTAATCAGAGTTGGGCAGAGCTCTCCCCGAGTGACTCCAGGTCATGGATAGGGGATTGTCGCCTCTCGCGACGCACGCCAATCGAACTGTCTCCCCTAGTTTCGCTGTTACGTTCACTGATGGTGCTTCGAATCTTGCTGGTTCTGTTTTGATATTAATTATATGTTGTTTATTTTTGTCTTGTTTAACATTTTATCCCGCGTGTATCAGGATATATAGAAGGAACTTAGTGCTGAAACACTCCATTCCTCACTCATAGATATTGCGTATTAAGTAGTGGAATTTAACATTACATTTTATATTATGATACTAGAGCAAAATGAGAAAAGTAATAAATTCTTTCCCCGAGTGAGAATCGAACCCACAGCCGTATATGTATGTATATATAAAAGTGTAAAATTTTGTAGATATAGTAAAGTTTAGGTAAGACTATGCATTCTAGATAAGTTCTATCAATGACGTGTAATATATTTCAGACAAAGCCCAGTCGTGGCGCAGAGGCACAAAGTGTGACTGTAAAATCGACTGGTTGTGGGTGCGATCCCCACTCGAGGAAAGTGAAATATTTATTTACATTTATATTTTCATTTCTTCGCTCCGGGGTCGCGAGGCAAAGCGTGGCGTTGAGTTCCGCCACTCAGCACGCAATGCCTCCAGAATT
>DWAN01004833.1:0-11793 GCA_018230445.1 Heliconius hewitsoni
GGAACTCCGTTCCCCCCCAGAGCGAAGAAATAAAAATATAAGTGTTAATAAATATTTCATTTCCTCGAGTGGGCATCGAACCCACAACCAGTCGAATTTACAGTCACACTTTGTGCCTTCTCTAATCATATAATTTTATTTATGACTCAAAATATTTGCAATATAATAATCAAAAATAGGCAAACATTCTGAAAAAGGTATAGACCCCACATTGACAGACGTAAGAAAAAAGTATCCACATTCATTAAAAACAACATTTACAGAATCATACATTTAAATACCAGCCATTTTATAGTTGATTCTTGCGCGCTGTTGTTAAATAGAGCAAAAATGACGTCGCGGTACGGCCATCAGCGGCGACGTTTAAATGCGGCGGCTCTTTTACCTCCGCCATTTGCATCTGAGATCGCGTCGATCGGCCATCTTGTTTTTTTTTCCCGCCAATGCGTTGCTACTATAAAGTGTGTAACACACCGGTGTATGATAAGTATATAATGTATCGTCGGCTTAGACTTTAATCTAGCTAAATACGTTTTTTTGTTTATTCGATATGTACGTTTTTTTCTCATTCAAAAGTTAAATTTTTATTTTATTTCAAATAGTAGAGAATACAATTTTTTTTTATGAATGCGTAGGTATTTGTTTCCCACTACAGAAAATCTTGTGTTTTTCTGTACTTTGATTTGGATATATGTATAAAGCGAGGCGTTGAGTTGCGCCTATCCAACAAGCAATACACATATTAGATAAAGTTTCTATTATTTCTATTCCTGTAAATGCACAAGTTGCATGAAAATAATAAAATAATAATTTACTTAAAAAAATCCAGTAAAATTAATAAGGAAATTTTCTATTTTTTTTAAATTAAAAACCGTAAAAACAGCCTAAACTAGCATAAAAAAGCCTAACTTTTATCTCCTTTGCCATGTGCACCACAAACTCAAAAGGAAAACAATTTATAATACGTTCTGCCGCGTATTTATATTCGGCAGCGGCATCACAAAGGTCGATTATTCAACATATTAGGTATATTTATTTTAAACTAGCTTTTTCTTACTGTGTAGTAGTATATCTAAAAGTAAGTGTCTTTATTGAGGCCATCGTGGCGCAGCAACAAAGCGTCTGACTGTATGCGCGACAGTTGTTGGTTCGATTCCTACTCAGGCCACTACATGCCGCATGGATTATTTTCGCATAGACAGAGCACGTATACGAAAATAATCAGAGCGGGGTTTGAAATTTTACTTATGCTCTTTAAGAGTAAGGTGGTAAATAAAGAATAGGTACAGTATTGGCGAAAAATAAATAATTTGTGGATTTGTTTAGTCTGAATTATTTATAATATTTTCATTATCATGATTGCTATTCGATAATTTTTTTTCAGCGCCACGCTGTATTCCGCACACAGCAGAAGCAGAGGGACCTGGGGGAGCAGATTGATCCAAGACTGGGAGACCCTAGCATTAAGACACTCCGATACGTATTTTCAAACAAATTCTAGAGGCAGAGAGCAAAGAAAATGTAAAAATTAAATATTTCATTTCATCGAATGGAAAACGAACCCACAACCTGTCGTGTTTACAGTCACACTTTGTTCCCCTGCGCCACGACTGATTATTCGATATTTAACACGATTTAATACGTCTTTGGAAGAGAAACGGAAATAAAAAAAAGAGAATTAAAATTTAAAAATAAATTGTCTTTATTCATTAAGTATAATATTGTACATCTATGATTACAAAAATGTATGCATTTTTATTTTTTTAACCATATTTAAACTAGAATGCAATTCGTCATCTCTAAACAATCCTCAATAAGTAATTTTAAGTTTTTTAGATTTAGTTTTTTTTATATTAACTTTACGTTGTGTCACACATATAGCAGGATAGGCAGAGGGTACCTAGTGTTGCGACACTTCGTTTTTATAAGATACTTCCGTTCCCCACATTCTGCTTAATTCTATAGCAATGTCGTGTTAAGTAGCAGAACTCAACGCCACGCTTTGCTCTAAAAATTCGATATCAAAAATGGTCTTTTGGAAAAAAGAACAAATTGTTTCATACTTTTACTTTTTAATTTACTTAATAATCACGAAGATTGTGCTCCCCACTACCACAGATTTCGGAGAAAGAATTATTTTCATTTCTTCATTCTAATAGAACAAAGCGTGGCGTTTCGCTAAATTGTTACAGTGGCTTTTTTTGTTTTTTCAGCCTACCCTCTTATGAATAGAATAAAAGTAAGGTCAAAAAAGGCTTTATTTTTTTTTAAAAACCGTAAGTAGTCTTTTTTTTATTACTAGGTTTTCCAACATCAACATGCTTGTTTATTTTTTAATATTTTTTAGCTTCAAATATGTAATGTACGAAAAGAATAAAAGTACATAACCCATAAGTAAAATATTGCTACAACTGAACCGACAGAAAATTATTCAATTCTAATTCAAAACAAAAATAAAATTTTTTTTTTTTTCAATACAAGAAATATAATAAAGTCACTTTGACATTATTTATAATAATTAAAAAAAAACAAATTACTACACAAAAATTAATGTCTTATATCTAAATTTAAAGTTAATGTCAAATAACAGTAGAGTACTGTTTAACTATGTCTCTATAGAACTGGAATATGAGGTCGCTGGCGAGACGGCATCTGACTAGGGCTTCTTCATACGTTGCCTCACTAAAACTACCTTGTGTGAATCCTGGAAATAAAATAATCGTTTATGACTTAAAAAGTTATTATTACGCAGGAATTTGTTGTGGGTTAGATTGTTGAGTTCTACCATTCAAAACAAATATCTCTAATTTGGGAGCTGAACAGAGTATAATTTTTTACATATTCTGTAAAATATGGGAAAAAGCGTGGCTTTAAAATTTTTTAATATGTATTTTTTTATATATTAGAAAAAGAATTTACACTATCATGGCACAATAGGATAGTGATAAATATTCAACAGTTGTGGGTTCCATTCCAGGCAGGATCTAATTATATTTAATAATAATAATCAGCTTCACACTGTATCATGCACACAGCAGAGTAGGCAGAGGGAACATAGTGTTAAGACACTCCATTCCCCAGTTTCTGCCGAATTCTGGAATCATTGAGACCGCTGTGTTGTGTGGCAGAACTCAACACTGCGCTTTGTCTCGACACCAGAGTGTAGAAATGTAAATATTGATTTAAATAAATATATCTACTCCTCAATATGGGATCAAACCCACAACCAGTTTGTTTTACAGTAACATTTTGTGCCCCTGCGCCACGACTGACCTCTAATTATATTTAAATTATTTATTCTACTAAGACCACAATAAGGTGTTGACTTTGAAACAGCACTCATGCTTCAAAATCATGTGTTTTTTTTGTTCCTTGTTGATCTGCAATCAGTGTGAACACTATGAGCAGATGTTTTGATGGTGGATCAAAATCATGTGTAATTCAAAGAAATTGAATTATTAGGTTTCTTACACCAAATGCATTGAACTAAAAAAGAAAACAACATCATTGAATACTCTCCCAATAATAAAAAAATAATAAAAAATACCTGTAACCAAATTCTTGTCTCGACTATCAAACACAAAATACATCAATGCTTTAGCATTCTGCACTTGCACGTGAGATGGTTCCAGAACCAAGTTTCCCAGTTCATCCACAGCGCAACCCAATGCGGCTACGACATGACGCATCGCTACACCTGAGTTGATGAGTGCTAGACATGCACTGTTCACTGCACAGGTTAGAAGCTGAAAATTTTATATATTTATTTTAGCTTCATTTTGCTACTCCATTAATAGTGGGGCAAACAGAAGGAACCTAGCACTAAGACGTGTCTGTCACGCAATGCTGAATTTTTGAGACAGCCTTGTAATACCCCAGAACAAGGAAATGATAATAAATAAAATAAAAAGACTCTCCCAAGTGGGGATTTTAAACCCTAGTCACATTTGTAGCCAGATACTATCCAACTGCACCATAACTTTTTTAAAGATTATATATAATTTACAGATAAAGAATTTAAATGATTGAAATGAAATTTTATTATTTATATCTAATTTATTGTAGTGGTAGGTAGATATATGTTTTTATATTAAACACAGTGGGATACTTATATTTAATTATCCATCAGCACACAATGAACAATCCAACACTAAAAGAATTT
Organism: Heliconius hewitsoni; assembly: GCA_018230445.1. NCBI lineage: Eukaryota > Metazoa > Arthropoda > Insecta > Lepidoptera > Nymphalidae > Heliconius > Heliconius hewitsoni. The sequence goes on from DWAN01004833.1 coordinate 4,163, forward strand.
TCCAATTCAATCCAGTAGTGTCTTTGATTAGCATGTTCCAAAAAAAAAATTCACATTTATAATATCAATATAGACAATAAAACGAAATATTCACCCCTCCATAATCCTCCAATTCTTGAATAGTAAGAGTAATGCCTGTTCTAGGATACAAACAACCCAAGATAGCTGTCTCACATGTCTGTCTGATTACATTTTCTTTAAATCTAAAAGAATAAAAGTATTCAACATTATTCATTATTTTTACTATATCAGATACACTGTTAAATAAATTTAAATGGTCAATCGAAATTTTACAGAATCCAACAGAACAGAATTTTATATTAAATTTGACACAAATATATATTTTGACTGGATAGAATGAAATTACATAAAACTTAATTAAGGCTGTAATAGCACCATCTTAGTGTGACAATGGTTGTAGGTCTGATTCCCACTAATGGTACAAGTGCTGAGTTCACCACTCAATGTTTGGTTGTTTAAGTTTGGGGAGAAAGGGAAAATATTATATACCTTAACCTTAGGTCCAAGGAGGCGAGTTGTGGCACAAGGCCACAAAGTGTGACTGTAAAATTGACTGGTTGTGAGTTCGATCCTCACTCGAGGAAATGAAATATTTATTTACATTTATATTTTCATTTCTTCTCTCTGTTGCCGAGGCAAAGAGCAGCTTTGAGTTCCACTACTCAACCACAATGCTTCTAGAACTTGGTAGAAAGTGGGGAACAGAGAGTTTTAAGGTTCTCTATGCCAAATAAAGAAAAATCAATAGTATATAAACATTGTAAAATATCTCTTACCTGTCAGCAACCGATGGCTTGCCTCCTTTTGTACAAAATAGTACTTCTAGAGTTGCTTTCTCTATGTTTTGACTAGTTGTTTTAATATCCAAAGGTCCATTTACACTTGCTAATACAACTGTTTCTCCTATGTAGGATTGAAATATTAATTATGAGTATTTATTTATATTTGTAATTCACATTTTACCTTGAAGTACTTGAAGTTAAGTATTTAAAAATAAATATATAACTTTGAATAAATCAAATGCTTAGATATACGTTTTCAAAAAATTTGTAAGGAAAAATAAGTAAATAGATTTAAATGTACCTTGTGACAAAATCGCTGATCCGTCCGATTTACTAAGAAAATTAAGTTCGCATTTCATAGGTCTAATTTTAAAGTCTTGAACGTCTTCGACCCCCATTTTGTTTTTCTTTAAAAGTATGTAATTGTATTAAATTTTAAAAAACTAGTCTACAAATATGAAACAACCTCAAAAATTCATAATCAAAACATGACAAGAATTGCCATTATGCAAATTAAATTCAAAATTTAGTCAAGCGAAATAATAATAAAATATATCTTACTGTTTCAGCTATACATAGTTAATATATAAAAATATAAATTGAATATATTTCTGGTGGAAAAACATTAAAAACTGAACGTTTAAAATATGGAAAGGAAGAAAATAGTAACATTAAAGTTTTGTCGAGTTGACTATGACATTGACATATTCCTGTTGTCCGTACTTCGTGTATGTAAAATTAGCCTAAAACTTAATAATTTATTCTATTGTTAAATAATTGTAAGTGCTATTACTGTAAGAAATCAAAATGAAGACGCGATTTAATACTTACGATATTGTATGCATGGTGGCGGAATTACAAAGGTAAGCTTTAGTTACATGTTATATTCTTTTTTTTCTTCAAAAACTTCTAGAAAAATTATAATTATATGAAGAAAAATAGCTTTTATTCTCTTCAATAAAAGTTATATTGATGTTAGATTTTTCAAAATATCATATATACGTTACAAATTATACGAAATCAAAATAGCTCAATAGTGTTGCTTAATTTTAAAACTGTTGTGATAAAAATTATAAATAAATAAAAATATTATTTGTATATTTATTAGAAAGATATTTTATTTTTTTCTTATTGTAAGTATTTTGTATTTTTATATTTAATTTTATTACACTATATAAAAAAACTTTATTTTTTAGATTGGTGGGCATGAGAGTAAACCAAGTGTATGATATAGATAACAAAACCTATGTGATTCGACTGCAGAGGTCCGAAGAGAAATCAGTTTTATTATTGGAATCTGGGAACAGATTTCACACAACTCAGTTTGAATGGCCAAAAAATGTTGCACCATCAGGATTTACTATGAAAGTATGCTGTTTTTTATTCGTCCTACATTTTGTACTTATAAGCAAAAATAATTATTTTTTCATTAATAGAATAATTTATGTGAAGACTGCATTTTGTCCAAAAACAACTTTCTTTACATAACATTTTAGAAAATAAATACAACTAAAATATTGAATATTTTAAACAGTAGTAGTAATAGTAGAAGCAATGTTATGTTGATTTCTGATATAAAGCAGCACCTTTAATTTTGCCAGAAAGTAGAAAAAAAATGTATCTACATGCTGAGCTAAAATAATTTTAACTTTCATGCTGAGCTTAGCTGAGTTGAAGAGGGAGCCTAGTGTTAAGACATTCCGCTTCCCATTTTTTGGCAAATTTTGGAGGCATTGTGTGTTGAGTGGAAAGACTCAACACTGCTTTGCCTTGACACCAGAGTGAAGAAATGAAAATATTAAATATTTCATTTCTCTGAGTGGGAATGGAATCCACAACCTTTTATATTTACAGTCACACATTTGTGTCCCTGCACCACAACTGTCCTCTTATTTTTATTGATAACGACAAGGCAAACATGCATACTGGTCATCTGATGGTATGTGGTCTATAAAGGTGAAAATCTACTAGCTCCTCTCTTGCTTTTGCTCTTGCTGGGTGGTGGAACAAAGCTTGAAAAAATAAACAAAATAATCCTTATTATAAACTACATTTTCTACTACTTATTTAAAATCCTCAAATTTTTTAAATATTTCACATTATATCTTCTCTGTTTCTTCTAAATTATTTATAGTGAACTTTCAAGTAATACTTAATTTTTGTCTTTCTAGCTACGTAAACATCTTAAAAACAAACGTCTCGAGAGTCTTACCCAGCTTGGTATAGACAGAGTAGTGGATTTACAATTTGGTAGTGGTGAAGCAGCTTATCATGTTATATTGGAGTTATATGACAGGGGTAACATTGTATTGACCGATTATGAATGGACCATTTTAAATGTTTTACGACCTCATGTAGAGGGTGATAAGATTAGGTAAGATTTATTTATAAATCTCTTCAAATATTTATATTAAAAATATTAACCTGTTTAAATGGAATATCTTTACACTAGGTTACCTCTGCTCTAAGCAGGATACAATGTAAAACTAAAACAGACTTTATTTAATTGAAGTCTTTTATAGTTAATCTTTTTTATTTTGATATGTATTTGAAATATAATAAGTTTGGAAGTAATGTGATATATCCATATTCTATCTTAGAAATGATTTACTTTTTATAAATTGTTATTTACCTTAGTTTTGTAATAATAGTAATATAAATAAAATAAATATATTTTGTTTTAGATTTGCAGTGAAAGAAAAGTATCCCTTAGACAGAGTTAAAACAAGCTATGAAGCCCCTAATACTGATATATTGAATGATATTCTCTCTAAAAGTAAACCTGGTGACAATCTTAAAAAGATTTTAAATCCAAACTTAGGTATGTCATGTCATTTCATAGACTTTTTTTTCATTTTGTGGCCCAGTATATGAATATAAACATGATGGTTGTGGTGTTTTGTGAGAATAATTTGATTTAATGCATTCACTGATGATAATTTTGTTCATCATAAAAGTATGCAATTTATCTTATGATGCCATCACATAAAGTGACTGTCCGTAAACCTACTTTACTGACTACCAGTTTTCAAAAACTTTTTTTGTCTCTCCTGGGGATTTGCTTAATAAGCTATTATCAGGTTTACACTCTAAGCTAACAATATACTTAAATTACTTGGTAGTGTTGACTTCTATCATTCTACACACCACATATTTGGAGTGAAAAATGGAGAATGTACAACCTAAGTTAATAGTAGGTTCCCTCGAGCTATCATGCTATGCGTGGAAGCGTGAAGCAATATTGTTATAAATGACAAAAGGAAAATAACAAAAAAAATCTTTCTACCACAATTTTGCAATTTTGTTGTATTAAATCAATTTAAAAGAAAATATCAGCTTCACGCTGTATCCCGCACACAGCATGGTAAACAAATGGAAAACCCAGTGTTAAGACACTCCATTACTCACTTTCTGCCGAATTCTGGAGGCATTGCATGTTGAGAGGCAGAACTCAACGCTGCGCTTTGCCTCAACACCAGAGCGAAGAAATGGAAACATAAATTTAAATAAATATTTCATCTCCTCGAGTGGAGATCGAACCCACAACCAGTCTATTATACATGGGTCTCATTTCATCAATTTAAAAAAATAAAATATTCTTAATTCTTATTATTTAATCATTTCAACACTAGGTTCTTACTACTAAACAACTACTATTACAGAGTATGGTGCAGCAGTAATAGATCATGTCCTATTAGAGAATGATCTAACCGGTAACTTAAAAATTTCCCAAGATCCGAGTAAGGGTTTCTTTATTGAAAGAGATTTAGATAAATTGGCTACGGCATTGAAACAAGGTGAAATGTTGATTACACAAGGGAAGAATGGAGTGGCTAAGGTGTGTATTTTGGTGTTTTGCTACTGTGTACATGTGGGATTGCTAAAAAAAATCTATTGAAAATTTAAAAAAAATCGTTCAGTAATGAAATACTATATTTCATGATTCAAAAATGGAAACGGATTAAAATTGTAAAAGTTTATTCTTTAAAGTTGTATGAGACAATATTATTTTTCTCTGTCTATTAATTAAAATAATTTCAAATTATTTTAAAAAATTTTTCATAAATGTTTCATATTATATTTTCAAATTTTCACACAAAATGTATGCAATTATATAAAATATCATTGACAAAATATTTTTCTTCTTCTCTTATCTCCTTTCTTCCTCCCCAGGGTTACATAATTCAGAAAAAAGAGGAACGACCAAACCCAGAAGGCGGTGGACCGACTTTCTTTTTAACAAACCAAGATTTTCACCCAATGTTATATAATCAGTGTAAAAACTTGCCTTTTGCGGAATATGATAGTTTTGATAGAGCGGTGGATGAATTTTATTCCGCTTTGGAAGGGCAGAAGATCGATTTAAAGGTAAGAAAGTCAAAGTTCACCAGCATCCTAAGCACTTGGTTGCATATTCAAGTTTTACTTGATACTTGGTTCAATTGGGCCCTCCTCTTATTTATTTTTAAGCAGTTTGAATAAATCTGGTAGACAATCTGTTGGCTTTGTCAGATGAATCCAGGATTTTTTAGTTTCACAATGTGTCCCGCACATAGGAGGGTAGGCAGATCCCTCTGCCTACCCTCCTATGTACCTGGGAATGGAGTGTCAGCTAAACGCCAGGCTTAGCCACGATATCAGAGCGATGAATCAAAATATAAAATATTTCATTTTCTCCACTCAACAAATTAACCCAAGGCCTGAAGAATTTGGCGGAAAGTATGTAAAGGAAATGTAGTGTGTTGTAGTTAATATGAATGGAGTGTCTTAACACTAGGTTTCCAAGTTCCCTCTGCCTATACTGCTATGTGCGGAATATACCATGAAACTGAAAAAAATGCAACATAATTTACAACATTCAATGCTAGAAATAAAATTAAATTACTACTTTTAAAAGAATCTTTATACCATATAATATGAAGACCATCAGCATTACAACATAAAAATCCTTATTATAATATTATTTTAATAGGCAATCCATGTGGAGAGAGAAGCAATGAAGAAGCTGCAAAATGTTCGAAAAGATCACGACAAACGTATAACAGAACTGGAGAAGGTCCAGCTCGAGGATCGGAAGGCGGCTGAGTTGATATCCAGAAATGAACAGTTGGTGGAACAGGCCCGAATGGCTATACAGGCTGCTTTGGCTAATCAGGTATTTTTTTAATTTAGTATTTGTGTTTAATTTTGTTTCTTGTTCTTTATTAATCTTTGTTGGAGATAAATTTGTGATGAAACTTTGCAATTAATGTAAAATCGTTATAAAAAATATAATAATAACGTCACTGGGATTAGTACATTTGTTCTCGGTATTTTGATAGCTCGAAAATAGATGTTCAAAGAAGTCTGCAACACTATTTTTGAGTTTCGATTTTAATAGATAAATAAATATATATAAATCAGCTTCACGTTTTATCCCGCACACAGCCGGGCAAGCAAGCTGAGCTGAGTGTCGGAATTCAACGCCGCGCTTTGCCTAAACAGCAGAACGAATATAGAAATATACATTTAAATAAATATTTCATCTCCTCGAGCAGGGATCGAATCTACAAACAGTCGCGATAACACGCACACTTTGTACCCCTGTAGCCACGACTTTATAAATATATATGTAATATCTGATTACTCTGCATTTATAATCCTCTTAATAATTTAGTAAAATACAGCATTTTTTGCTCCACGCTGTATTCCGCGTATAGCAAATTAAACAAAGTGAAGCTAGTTAAGTCACTCATTTCCCCAATTTTCGAGACGTTGTGTTTTGAATGGCGGTACTCAACGCCATGCTTTGTCTAGTTACCAGAGCGAGAAAATGAAAATATTTTACTCCCTCGAGTGGAAGTCGCACCAACCTCGTGTGTTACAAGTAAGCCACAGAGCGGCTAAGTCACGTTATCGTGTATCAGTATGTAGAACATACATTAGAGTTAATTATTAATTCTATTAACGAACCTACACTCACCTTCTAGATGTCATGGGACGATATAAAATTACTTGTTAAAACTGCGCAAGACAACAACGATCCGATCGCATCATCTATTAAACAACTTAAATTGAACACTAATCACATCACACTGTTGCTTAAGGATCCCTATGATCATGGCAGTGATAGTGATAGTGAAAAGGATGATGATAGTGAAAGTGTTAGTGACAAACGTGATGATATATTGAAACCTATGATGGTGGACATTGATCTGTCGTTGACTGCTTTTGCTAATGCTAGAAGGTTAGTTTTATATTTTTTTTATTTTTTATAATTAATATATTTTTTTAACAATGATCAAAAAATCAAAAATTTTGCCTTCCCTACTTAGGCTTACCTAAGTAGGGAAGGCAAAAAGGACCTTGTGCTCTTGTTTTTTTAGTAGCGTAACCCAACGGCGCTTTGTTACTAAAGTTACCTAGAAAAACAAAATTTTTTTTAGATATAAATCTTTCTTCTAAGCGTCACAATTAATGCCTTTATCAAATGTAAATCTACACTACTATATTATACTATGAAGATACTTCGCCACTAAGCAAGTCAACGAATTGCAACGAATAAATCTATCAAATATTTCTCATTCATAACTTATTTGTTATTCAGATATTACGACCAAAAGCGAAATGCCGCTAAAAAACAGCAAAAAACGCTTGAGTCGGCAGATAAAGCGCTTAAAAGCGCTGAGCGCAAAACTAAGCAAACGCTCAAAGAAGCTCACGCGATAAGCAGTATCACTAAAGCGAGGAAGACATATTGGTTCGAGAAATTTTATTGGTTTATATCATCTGATAACTTCTTGGTAAGTAAAAAATACTAGCGAAAAAACGCGGCTTCGCTCGCTTTAT
>DWAN01004834.1:0-11792 GCA_018230445.1 Heliconius hewitsoni
CTTTAAAAATGTTTAAAAATAAAAAAAAAAAAAAAATAAAAAAAAATAGGCAATATAAAATTATACAAAAAAAGCGGCAAAGGAGCCGAGATGATAGAAAACATGTCGCCATCAGTTCTAGTCGTTGCCAAAGAGACTCCAAAAAGTCGTAGAAAATGACCGTCCTCGCCTAAGAACTCAGATACATTTTGTATTATTGTAACACGAGGTATTCCAGCGACAGACTCGGAGAAAAATGTAAATCTGTACGTAGCGCACAGATCTGACGCTGCATCCACTTTTTCACGAGCTGTGCTGCCGCAGCAAATATGTGAAGGCGACTTTACTAAATATACGCGATTAATCCGCTTAAAAAATATTTTAGGTAAGTAAGATTTGTAATTATTGTTTTAATAAATATAGTGTAACAATTTCTGTATCCCGCTTACGTCAAGGTAGACCTACCTAACCTAGTGTTGAGAGCCGTTACCCACTTTCTACTCAATTCTCAACTACACATTGTCTGTTCACAAGGGTAGAAATCGAACCCAAAACCGCCGCGTTCACAATCAAACGACGTACCGCTGCGCCACGAGAGCGCATATTACAGTTTTTAACCATCAAATTAATGTGGACTCTTTTACTTTTCGTCAGTTTAGTGATAACTGATAACCATATTATATTAGTAACACAGATTAAACATTATTCATGAATAACACTATAACACTATAACAAATGGAAAGCGACGCTGGACGCGCGAAGCAATCAAGGCCGAACTTAGTCTAACTAAAAACAGATAACTCTAAGATCGGTAAGAATTAGATGACGTAATTATGAAATAGCAAAATAAAATTATCGCCGTTTTCTTACTAATTATTTAACATTTTAAACATATTTGTTTTTAGATAATTAAAACGTGAAGGTGAAATCGGGGAAAGCGCTCTGTTTAACCAATTGAGTGTTTCAGCGGCTGAAGCGACCGTGAAATAATTTCAGAATGTTTATAACTTTGTATTTAATACATGTACATATGTATCTATTTTTGCGGTTCACGCTGTATCCCGCATATAGCAAGGTAGGCAGAGGGAACCTATTGTCAAGACACTCAGTTCCTGACTTTCCGCCGAATTTCAGGCATTTCATGTTGATTGGCGAAACTCAATCGTAGGCGTACCTGAGCAAAAAATAAGTGAGAATCCAACCTACACCCGTCGCGGTACAGTCACACCACACGCTTGTGCCCCTGCGCTACGACAGCCTCGATCTATATAATATTTTTTATTTATTATTATGTAGAGCTCTCCATAATATATTCACCACCCACTACTGAAGTTCCATTCACAAGTCGATGGTAGCGACGGAGCGTGCCATATCCAACGTTATCGGTATTTAGGCCAGCGTTGACGGAAGAGCACTCAAGAACTTCTATTATATCTTAAACCAATTAGCCGGTGCAAGTCAGTCCGCGGTTCATTTCTTACAATTCTACCGAGGCTAGGATTTTCTTTTACAAGAAAAAAAATATATAATAACAAAAACGTGTATTGAATTAGGTTGGATATAGGAGACTCCCAAATTGTAATCGGGAAACATAAAACGCATAGCTCAGTGCAGCCAAAAATACTCAACTATATATAGATTTTATAAATATATTGCCTATATATACTATATTATTAAAAATTAAAATGACTTACCAGAATCTGGCGCTTGCGTGTGTCGTATATTTATATATAAAATATATAATATTCGTTTTCGTTGCGTATAATTATTTCACTGATATTATATATGTAGTACGCGTGTGGCGTGCCGCGTGCGCAGATCCCGGTCGTGTGGCGCCCGCCCGGGCGGTGTGCCGACTGACGCGCGCGCACCCATCCCTCGCCTCCTCCGTCCGGTGACGCTTTACCTTACCTCTGCTGTGCCTCTCTAGCTCTACAGCGCGGTCGACGAGTCGTGGCCGCCCTGATGTAAGGTTGTTCAGTGGAAAAGTCAAAACTAACTACCTTTACGATGTATCCCGCATGTAGCAGAGTAGGCAAATAGAACCTGAGAACTTACTGTTATGATACTCAGACCCCGGTTTGAAACTTCCGTTCTCCGTTTTCCGCCGAATTTTGAAGGTTTTACGTCTTGAGCGGCGGAACGCAACGCCTCGCTTTGCCTCGTTACCAGAGCGAGGAAATTAATTATTTTACCTCCTCGAGTAGGAATCGAACCCACAACCTGTCGCGCTTACAGTCACACACACGCAGTGTACACGCTTGCACCCCTGCGCCACGACTGTCCTCAATCAAAGATAATAAAGATCATTAAATCAAATCAGCAATCAGCAGACATCTACAGCCAAGTTCAAGACGACCACGACTCTTCAACCGTACTGTAACTAACTCTATATTATATTAGATAAATGAAGAAAATCCTTTGTGTTAGACGTGTTGGAAAATGATTTTATATAACAAAATTAAAATGTTATATAGGTAAGTCATTAGTCATACTCATTTTAATAAATATTTCAATTATAGATTACTAAAGATAATTAAAATACATCAATGTATTAAATTTATTAGAGGCGTTTGTCAGTAAAGAAATTAACTCGATGTTTACTTGACTAAAGAAAATTCGTAAAGTAGCTGGAAAATGCGTTTGTGTTCTGTCGAATTTGAAGAAATTTCTAAGAATAATAAAATAAAACCCGTAACCTTTGACGCTCTGATCTCTCTGAATACCCAGTCAGGGATATAGCGTTTAGATACAATGTAAAAAAAAAACAATTGGTCGCTTAATTCAAAGCACGGCGTTGAGTTCCGCCACTCAACACGAATTGTGTCAAAAATTGGGCAGTGCGTGGGGAACGGAACGTCTTAACTCTACGTTTCCTTTTTCTACCTTGCTGTAGTAAAGCTAAAAAAACACTAAATTATCGTTTATAAAACCTGTAACATTTATACAAAAGTTGTCGATATGGTAAAAAACGCATTTATTTAGGATTTTTCCAATTTTCATGTCATTGTATTTTTTGTCTCTACAAAAATAAATGTATACAAGGAGTAATTCATTTGATATAAAATTTCCTTCCACCATTTTAGCATTTTAATCAATAATTTATCAGTGCTCTACGTAACAGTTGTAATGTAATGAAAATGTATTCTTCCACTCTATAATAATGATTCGTACTTGATTACATATATTTATTTGTTATGTGCATTTTTTTTCTAATTACTTAACCAGACGCCAGTCGTGGCACAGGGGCACAGTGTGACTGTAAAAGCGACTGGTTGTGGGGTCGATGCCCATGCGAGGAAATGAAATATTTATTTTATTTTCATTTCTTCGCTCTGGTGTCCCACCACCACCACCAGGTCTGGTGTTGCGTTCCGCCACTCAACACACAATGCCTCCAGAACTCGGCATACGTTATCTCAGTCTGGTTTGATGTGTTCAAACAGCACAGCATTGGGTTCCATTATCCACAATGTTGTATCTCTTATATGGGTAATAATAGTATGTGGATAAAAAAATAAAGTTAAATCTTATTTCTTAAGTAACTTTTATTGTGAGAATTCAGCAATTTTACCAATACTTAGATACAATTTAAGCTCAATCTCTATATATGTAGCATCGTTTATTAACAAGTCCAGTTGTCATATCACATTTAAATTACAGAAAGGAAAAGCAAGGATTTATCTTAAAATGCACATTAACTTAAAAAACATAACTTTTTTTTAAAAGATAAATTTCCTTGCCCTTGCTCTATGAAAAGATTTTGTAAAGTTACCTGTGAATGTGTTGCTAGCTAATTAATAATAAAGTTGAAAGTGTTGTCAGATTATATAAAAAGAAAACAAATGATTATCAATTTTTTAAAAACCCATTCAGAGCAAGAAAGTTTATATACCAAATATAAATATTCTATTTTATATTAATCTTAAACAGGTTGCCAAAAAGAAATTGCAGATGTGTCAAAGCTGGTCAACATAACTTTATTTTATATATTTTATCTATTTTCATATAATATTTACTAGTTTTAAGTAAGCAAAATTGTTATAAACTAACAACACTTTGACATTATTTTACAGATAATAAAAAAAATACATACAGAAGATACTATTACTAAAGGTATAAATACTAAATTACAAGATACAGGCTTAATTCAAAAATACTACATTGGCTTGTTAATTGTGGAACAAACATATAATTATATTTTTATATATATACACAATAATAATAATGTTGGTTTCAATTATTTGTTTTCTAAATTCTATTGTGAAAAATATATTTTTTTTACAGTCTTTATGTAGTCTGAAGGCAGTGTGGTTCCAATGAAAACAAAATTCTGTTTATTTATATATGTATACCATAATATAATATATACAATATAAATGAATATTATTTTTTAATTCTTATCGACAGTATACATTTTATTACACCATTTAATATACAATGAGAAAGAGTGCAAAATCATAGCTTCTAGTTTTTTTAATAAAAAAAAAAGAAAATGTGACAAAAAAAAAGCTAAAATTTTTTTAATGCATAAAAAACTTAATGTTTAAAGAAACTTAAAAAAATAAATGAAATACTCCTGTAATAGAACTTCGGCTTTTTCGAAACAATTATAAGTTTTAAGTTATTAACATTTTATATAACAATTTAGTTATTTAATTTCTTATTAAAATTATTGATTTTATTTACAATTACTATTTATCATGCAGTCTCTTCAAATATGGAGATAAATAGAGAAGCAAGAAAAAAGCCCGAAAACTATTTTTTCAAAGGTTTTATCATAAAGGGTAAATAGTCAAATATTGAATATATTATTTAGTGTAAAAGAAACTGATAAATAAAGTCGGTCAAAATAGAAAGAGCTATTCAAAATAAAACTTTTTATAACTATAGCCATGGTCTGATGAGAAAAAGAATCAAGATATGGTAGTAAACATTGAGAAACATAAATGTAACCATATCGAGAATCAAATCCCCACCTCTTGGAAACCATTCTCCAAACACCTGTTCCCAATTGAGTCGTACATTCATATCAAGCTATGTTGTTTTGATTACTACAACATACTTTTTTTGTTTGTCCTTTTTTAACTATCCTTTTTTAACTACCCAAAGTTCATTCAAGGGAGTTTCGAGACGTTGCATACTGAATACGGATCTTAACACTGAGCTTTGTATTCTTACTAGAATGAGGAAAATTATTTATCCCTTGAATGGGTATCGAACCTACAAAAGCCCCGAGTAGGACTTGACATCCTTTAATAGTTTTGTGTATACAATTATATTCCACTATTTCAAATGATTAGAACTAAAACTAGAAACTATTGTATTGCTGTGTAATCCAATTGAAATAAAATAAAAAAAAATCTATATAAATAAAAATTCTACTAATTATGGAGAAAAGAATACAAAAACAAAACTATCCACTGTAAACTACTAATTTATTAATAAAATAATGTAAACAATTGAAGCTATTACTGTATAAAATAATAAATTACAAACCATCATTAGGAATGTCACTATCAACTTATCAATCTTTGTACACTATCACTACACTAATAAACTCCAACTCGCTAAACTGAAAATGGGCACACTATAGTAACATATGGATCACTCACTATCAAGTAATCATCACTATAAAAAACTGATTAGTGATCAACACTAAATTGACATTAATCACACGATAGCTGCATAGATGAATGGCTATGTGTGTCAATATCAATGCCCCTATAATAAAAGTGATTAGTGATGAACACTATAGTGATACAGTTCACTCACTCCAGTGTCACTGTTCACTTCACCTGACTACAGTTATAATTTCACAGCACACACTTCTTAGTTTCGAGTCACTAGTCAATTACAATGACGCTCTCGTTGGGTAAACGTCATTTGTTCGGTGAAGTGAGACCGAGGGCGGCTGAGAGAAGGCGCACTACATTCTTTTGTTCTGTTCCCTCGTTTTCTGTAAATAATATGTATATGTTATTACAATTTTAAAAAGATTAAATTTTATTGACATAAACGTTATTTATTTTTATTATATAGTATGCTCAACGAGTCGTGGCCGTCCTGAAGTTAGCCGCAATTGGTTACGCAGATTTGATTTTAGGATTTTTCTTACTTTTTGATTATTTTATTCCCCAATTTCCCCAATTTAACAAGTTACAGAGAACCTAAGTAGCCTCGGTACAGATCTGTACCGTACTGTATCAAATATGTAAAACACATACCATCAGCCCCAGTGACATGTTTCTCCAGATTCAACTTCTCTTGTGCAACTTGATATATACCCTCCTCGATAGTACCCGCACTGAGTAGTCGATAGATAGTGACTGGACGAGTTTGGCCCATTCTGTGACACCTGAAATGATATGATTAATAAAACTGAATTATTGAATATTTTTTAATGGCTAGGCTGACAAGGTGTTATAGTCTTAATTTTAAGCTATCGTAAATTTATTGACCTCTATTATAGATATATATTTTAAGTGTGATTGAATCTGTCTAAGAAATAATTTTTTTGTGTGCTTTTTTGTTACAGCTTTACGCTTTCTTATACATACAAAACTGTAAACTAAACTTAAGAAAATACTTAAAAATATAAAGAAATATGAGACTTTCATAAAGGCGACGACTATCGGTTCGATCCCTACACTCTCTGATAAGAAGACATTGAGACACACCAAGTAACATGCAACGATTCAAAAAATAGCTAAAAGGGAAGAACAGTAAACAGTAGGGTGTTTCTGCCTACTCAGCTATATGCGGGATACAGTGTCAAGCTAAAAAGAAGATAAAAAAAGAAATGCTCACCTGTCCTCAGCCTGTTTATCGTTATATGGATTGAAGTCAATATCATGTATGATAACAGTGTCAGCGGCAGTCAGATTGATGCCGAGACCTCCCGCTTTTGTGGATAGGAGAAATATGAAGATGTCTTCGGCATTGTATTGGTTTATTAAATCCTGTCTGAAATGTGATAGAAGTTTGATTTAAAATTAAAATACATTTGAGGCCGTCATGACGCAGGGGCACAGATCAATATGGCGACCACATGATTTTCTGATTACTTATTTTCATTTTCTGATTACTTATTACTAAGTAATCAGAAAATGCAAGTATATTATTTGTACAGGTGAGGCCACTCGTTGCGCAGGGGCACAAAGTGTGACTGTAAACGCGACTGGTTATGAGTTCGATCCCCGCTCGAGGAAATTATGATATATTTATTAAAATTTATATTTTAATTTCTTCGCTCTGGTGTGAAGGCAAAGTGCGGCGTTGAGTTCCGCCACTCAGCACGCAATGCCTCCACAAATCGGCGGTAAGTGTGGGATGGAGGGTCTTAATACTAGGGTCCCTCTGATTATCATGCTGTGTGCGGGGTACAGCGTGAAGCTCAAAAAAAATACTTTGTCTAGTCTAAATTATTTGAACTTTTTCAAAACACAAACATTCCCATGTTTATTCTTTGTAATGCCGTACGATTATAATTTTGTGGCGTCCTGACGCCGGGACATCGCGACATTGCGTTCGTTGCGTAACTTAGCTCAACTCACCTGTCATTAACCGCAGTACTACCATCCAAACGTAAATATCGGTAATCCCTTAGTCGAAGGTACGGCTCCAGGATGTCCAGCATCATAGTGAACTGGCTGAAGATGAGCACCCTATGACCTTCGGCCTGGAGTTTGGGCAGCATATTGTCTAACTTGAGGAACTTTCCAGAGTCTTCTATAAGATGGTCTGGTACAGCAAATGATCTTATACACTGATGAGAGATAGGTAAATTTTTAATTAATATTTTTCTTTATAATATAACTTTAATAATTCCTTAAGTAGAATTTAATCTTATAATAGCATGTAGGGATGCAATATGATTTACTTGTTGCCAATTAAGCTACATCTTCATCTTCAGGTATTTTCTACCCTTAGTAGAGGAAAAAAAAATCAGATTTAAATAAGGCATTTATCGTTTATCTCTTTAAAGTATTATATTAACGAGAAGCCAGATATGACGGAGAACAGAGTGACTCAAAACTAGGTCCCGTCACTAACACTCACCGAATACTGCTGTGTGAGCTGATGTACTTGGAAGTCAGACATGCACATGAGATCCTCGAATAGGTACTGCTCGTTCTTCTCCTTGTAGTCGGGGTCCTTGGCAAGCCGGGAGGCCATCTTGCGCGTGGTGGGCTGGTCGTAGTGGTAGCGTAGGAGGAGCGGATGGTTGGCCAGCTTGCGCATGTCCATCATCATCGATATGCCGCTTTGTTCTGTTGTGGCGTGGATCTGGTAATTTTAACGTAATATTATTGTTTAAAAAGTAACGTTTTATTCAGAGACATACAAATATGAAACTATGCTTAGTTTGAGGCCACAATGGCGAAATGACATAAGCTTGCGATTTCAACTCTTTTTGTTAACGAGGCAAAGCGCCGCTTTGAGTTCCGCCACTAATTATGGAATGCTTTAAGAATTTGGCGAAAAGTAAGGAGTGGAATGCCTTAACAATGGTTCCTCCTCTGCCTACTCTGCTATGTGCGGGATACAACATTAAACAAAAACATAAATAAGGGTTAGTAACATAGAAAAAAATAAACTTACAGTCCCATCCTTAGCCGAGAAACCAGCTATAAGGTCCTTATACTGCCGCTGCTGTTTCTCAGACATGGGGCACAACTCCGTATGATTAGTTTTCTTGGGCAGATCTTGGAGTACATCTCGCTTTAGCCTTCGGAGAACAAAGGGTTTCATTATACGTTTGGCTTGAGTTATTTGACTCTGTTCAAACGCAGGCACTTCATCTTCAGTTTTGCCGTTTGTCTTTTTTGTTGTTTTCGCTTTCTGTTGGAGTTATTAATTATTAATTTTAATGTTTATAGAAATATAAAGACAAAACTGATAGTCAGAATAAAACAAAAACATATGTATAACTCATTCACCACAGAATACATACATTTAATTAGTGAAACTAGTCACTATTTAAATATATGTATATTTGCAGTATATATTTAAATAAAATAAACTAGTCGCTGAGTCGTGGCACAGTGGCGACTGGTTGTGGTTTTAATCCCCACTTGATGAAATTAAAATTAAAAATTAAAATATTTATTTATATTTGAATTTCTAATAAATATTTATTTATATTTGAATTTCTTCGCTCTGGTGTTCAGGCAAAACATGCCGTTGATTTCCACCACTAAATGCCCAATGTCTTAACACAAGGTTCCCTCTGTCTACCCTGCTGAATTATATTATTGATCTTAAAATAACTATAACATAAACTTATTTATTTGAATGAAAAATGTTTATATAAAAAAACCTGTATTAAGTGTTCACTGTAGTACCGCTAAGGAATCCAAAAAACTAAGTACTGACTCAAAACTTCTTAGTAAATCTCATCAATCACTGAGCTTAAGAAGACATAAAAATTTTAAAAAACATCAACTAACCGCATTCTTTTGAAACAAGTTCTTCAAATCATCAGTTTTCCCAGAGAACATATGAGGCATCACGAAGCAGAGTAGCGACATTAACTCTATTAAGTTATTTTGTAATGGCGTACCCGTTAACAGGAGACGGTGTTTTGACTGGAAAATATATAAATATTTTGGTTAGATTATTTTGTATTATTTTATGTATTATTGCTTTAATTATAATTATCTATTAACGTAAAATATTCTAATTTAAAAAATGCTTTATTTCAATAGTTGATCAGTCGTCAAGTTATTTTACATTATAAACTAATAATTTAAAATAAAAAAATCAAAATATTTTTTGAGCCCACACTTTACACAATAATCGAATTATTCTATCAGATGAAACTGTATATCGATGTTAAACATTTATACAACGATTTCTTTCTATAAAAATTATAAATATTTGAAGTAATATAATAATATATTTACCTTAATTTTAAGTAAATTATCGTATCTCTGTGTGGACATGTTTTTTAACATATGAGCTTCATCATATATGACATAGTGCATTGGAGTTATTCGGAACATTTTTCGTTCTTCTGGACAACTGCTCACCATTGTGTAACTAAAATAAAATTAAGCATATAATTAGAAAAAGCTTATAAGCCTTTGGTTTTTCCAAAATTGAAAATGTATGATCTGTCTTTGAGCAAGAAATAATAATATCTTGTACCGTAAGATGTGTAAAAGAATTTAAATATAAATGTTCAAAGTTCTAGTGGGCATCGAACATACAACCACCACGTTATAGTCAGATAATCCCCCCTTACAACGAGATCCTCCCATTATATTTTATAAAGTTTTTATATTATCTATAAAATTAATAAACTCACGTAGTTAAAACAATGTCAATCTTATCAAGTCCACGTGAATATTCAATACGTAGCTGTCGCCTATCTTCAGGATTACCATAGTACTTGCTCACTCTGAGTGCAGGACACCATCTTTCTAATTCACCACTCCAATTGTCTAAAGTAAAAAATAATCTTATCAGATTATATCAACTGTGTAGTCCTAATAGTTTCAGATGAATGTGGACATATAGACATATAGACAAACATACATCACAAAAATATAAATTTATAAATCTCATAAAAAAACACCTACCCAAAGTAGAAGCTGGAACCACAACCAGATGGGTCCCCCTCGCTTGTCCAGTCTCCTTCAGGTGAGCGAGAAACGCTATAACCTGGACTGTCTTGCCAAGACCCATTTCATCTGCCAGGATGCCAGATACACCCTGCTTGTGGAGCACTGCTAGCCAATTGAGGCCTACCAGTTGATATGGTGCGAGTTTTAAGCTGAAATTTTCTCAAGTTGTAAATAAAGATGTTAAAGTTCATACAATAGTTAAACATATAGGGGTAAAAATCAATTTATTGGCACTTTAAGTGCCTTTTTATAGAAAATAATAGTAAAAGGTAAATAAAGTAATATTTTTTCCCATTCATTTGGCCGTAAACTCCAACTCAACTCCGTGTTCTCCAATTTAATTAATTGGATCATATGTTGGTATAGATAGACCAAACTATTGGCATATGTCAGATCTAACATTGGGGTGCCTCTCTGAGACGAAAAATGTAGGTTTTGCTTTTTATAAGTTTTAAAAACGGTTATCTACATTTGTTATTCTTATATTAGATAGGTAGGACCATTTGGAACCAAAATTGTACATAGCCATTGTTTGATTCATTTAAATGTCACTTCCAATGTTACCATTTGAAAAAGAATAACCATAGACAAATCCTTTATTTTTGTAATTAAGGTTGATGGTTACTTTTTTATATTAAACATAGCTGTCAATAATTGGTAGGGTGTCAAGAAAATTCATGATTATTAATATCAATTAATCCAGCAAAAGAACAAAACATGCGCAGAAACAATAAAAAAAGCTAAAACAAAAAACAATAAAAACCCCCCTACCTGTCATGTAATATGCTAGGTTGCTTCAGTCTTCCCGCCCCGGCCGCCACCGCCGCTTCCAACTGCTGGGCAAGACCCACACATTTCTTCATTAACCGTTGTATATTATTTCTAGTACAGAGTAGTTCTTGAGTAGCATTCAGGAGGTCTGTGCTTAACATTTTATTGTTATTAAATTTTTCTACCTGGAAAAGAAATTAAGGATTCTTAATTTTTTTTATTTTATATGTTATTAAATTAATTATTATTTAAAATAATCATATTATTTTATCCATTATTTTATAATAATTCTGCAATATTTAAAAAAAAGGCTAGATTGAGCTTGATGTCCTAATGTTATCTGTATTTTATGTGTTTATTTTAATATATATATATATATATATATATATATATATATATATATATATATAT
>DWAN01004835.1:0-11791 GCA_018230445.1 Heliconius hewitsoni
GGAAATATAAATTTCAGTAAATATTTCATCTCCTCGAGTGGGGATCGAACCCACATTCAGTCGGTTTTACAGTCACACTTCGTGCCACTGCGCCTTTTTATTAAAATTTATTAAATAAGCAAATAATTTTCTTTTAATATTATTTTAATGACAGAAGATGGAGACGAGTTCACTCAACTCAATTACCTATTAGATTAATAAATCTACCTGGATAGTCAATTTCGCATGCGTTTTCTGTCCAATTTGCAATAAAATTGGAATACATACAATATACAGGTAATAATAATATGTGTGTTTGTTTTTAACAACAACATCAAAGTAAAGGGCTAAAGATTTTCAGCATTACTATTTCCTGCATATAACGAGATAGACAGAGACAGACAGACCGCACAATTTTTAAGATGAGAAAATAATATTTATTAATATTTTGAAGGTCCGAGCGAATTGTCCAGAGTTCCGTTCCCATTTCCACAACGTCGAGCAAGCGTTAGTAGCTGACGTTGGTCCGTTAGTAGTACTCGCTAATTCGGCAGCTATCACCACACTATTTAAATACTTACACTATATTCGGAGGAAGTGAGTAGATCATATTTTGTTTATTTCCAAATTTAGGAATTTAGAAAATGTTTTGTATTCATTAACTTGTCATACCAATTAATATAATTCATTGTAAAGAGTGTGTCTATTCTGATTTCTCAAAAACTTAAAATATCTGAAAAAGTTATTGGTAATAGATTTTATTGTAAGAAATATATATGTTTAGCTACTTAATATACATATTATTAAGAGTAAAAATTTGCTTAGTGATTTTCACTTAATTTACAATAGGATTGAAAGTAACATGGTGTAAGGTCTGAAATGATTTCTTTCTTTAGCTTCAAGCTTGGTAGATAGAGCAAACTTAGGATCCTAGTGTTAAGACCTTTTGTCCCCCACTTTCTGCAGTTTTCTGCAATTCTGGAGGCATTGCTTGTTAAGTAGCGGAGCTCAACGTCGCACATTGCCTCGCTACCAGAGCGTGGAAATGACAATATTTATTATTTCATTTGCTCGAGTAGGAATCGAACACAAAACCTGTCGCGTTTACAGTCTTTGCTTGCTCGCTCGCTTATTTCCCTACGCCACGACTTGCATCAATACTGTAACTTCTTAATACATTTTAAATCATTAACTGTTCTGCAGAATACAAAAACGTCATTCAGTCAACTTAAAGACCATGATCCTGCCAAAGACGGCCACTTTGTGGGAGTACCTGATGAAACCTGACGCAGATCCCCCTGTTCCTCCTGGCGCTACTAAATTTAGCTACTCAGTAAGGTGAGGCTAATTTAGAAACAAAAAACCATTATTATCTTGCAGAGGAAATATTTAGATAATATGAGGATAATTTTAAAAATATTTAGTTGTAAAAAATATTAATTTTATTATTGGCTCCATACTCAATCGGCAATCGGCTCAGTATTAAGACAATCTGTTCCTCACACGTAGATTAGTTTTCGAGACATTGCGTTTGAATGGTGGAACTCAACGCTGCGTGGTTTCCTTATTTATTATCAAATACATCAATCGTGAAAATAAAAAACATTATATTTTCAGGCTATCATCAGTTACAGCAAAATTGTCTCAAGCGGAGAACCCTCTAGTGGAAGTAAGGATTAGTGCTCTAGAAAGCGATTGTGTTTTTCGAGCCAATGATCGACTGATTTTCAAATTGTTCCTGGGATCTTTACAAGTGGATGATTTGGCTGAAGCTACTTTGTATCCTAAGGTACTCATTTTAATTATTAATAAATAATCATTAATTTCGATTTTTTCGACTGACTATTTTAAATAAATAAAGATAAGTTGAAAGAAATGTTTTCCGTCCACAGTTAGTGTGGCCGGACGAGGACAAAGTGTTAGAGATTAAGTACGTGCGGGCGGCGGGCGGCGTGCGCGCGCGCTGCGACGCCGCGCTGCGCGTGCGCGTCGGCAGGCTGCACGTGGTGCTGTTCTGCTCGCTGCTGTGTCATTTGCAGGTCATTTTAATCACTAATTTATATTTTAAGTAATGTAAAACTCTTCCCAATTTTAAATTTCAGTCATTTATCCCGGCCCATCCAGTATAAGACATTTAATTTTATTAAAAAGGTAATGTCTCGATATCATTTTGTTTTTGACAAACTTGTGGACAAATATACATAATTTTTATTCAAATAATTTCAGAATTGAATTTTATGAATTCGGAAACCGCTTTTTTTGGAGTCAGTTGGCTAAAATTAAAATCTTTGTTTAAAATACAGACAATTTATTGGTCTCACAAAAGTAAGGCTATGTTGATTGTGGGATATTTAAATAATTGATATTGATAAAAGAGGGTAAATTATAGACCTACTAGACCATGTTTTGTAATTTGTTATTTTCTTTAGCAATTCCTAGAACCTTTAGTGCCAAGCACTGCGGCGACAGAAGCTGCGTTGGCAGCCGAACGTGCTGCTCAAGAAAAGGCGGCAGCATTAAGAACCGCTCCGTTAAAAGTCAATTTGGCTATTGAGGTATAAATAAAGTACTTATTTAAATTAATTTCAGTAGATTTGCTGCAAGATTCACTTTAATAGTAATTACTCAGATTATAGTTGTAGTCTAGTTGTGCTACTTATAACGCAATGTCTCAAATGAGAATTTTCTTTCCTTTTTAGATACATGCTCCTGTTCTATTACTTCCTCAGAAACCCTCTTCTCCAAATTTGTTGGTTCTTAACATGGGTAAGTAGCCTATTAAATTAGAAAAAATAATTATAAGATTACGTTAAAATATAGTGTATAATATAATACAGCATTTGACCAACAACATGTTTATTTAAGAAATAAATGCTTCCATGATCTGGCTTATTTGGTTTGTTGGGTTTTCAGTTTTAACATTTTATACTATTTAAATTAAAACATGATATGTATACTCGTATACTTTTAAATGTGATGTGATAATGATTCTAATAATAATAATTAAATCACCTTCGAACATATCTCAAAAACTATTAAATTGATATCTTTGAATCTTAAATTGTTCTGTAAGTTTGTATTCCAGCCAAATATTTAACCAAAAAGCATAATCTCAATGTGAATTTCAGTTACAAAGGCTATATAATTTAGCTTTCGAGTTTGGGAGCTTAAAAAAATATGGTGCTTAAATTTCCATTGAAATATCTTCGATCACATAAATTATTGTCAAACTAATAACCTTCTTTTTTAAAGTAGGCCAAAAAATACTAAATGGTTCATTTCTTCTTATTCTAGGTGATTTATTGATAGAAAACTTCTTTAAAGCGATCAACGCTAGTATGGAAGCGAGCACACCAATACACTCCCCAATTATTGATAACGTTCTGATAAAGCTCGTTAATATCACGCTATCACGAGCCGTGATGACTCTGGCTGGTACTTTGGAAGTACAGGTAATGTTTCTTATCCTGCCTGGAACTAAATGTTTTAGTTTATCATAGCTTTTTTTGCAAGGAAGAAGAGAATTAGCGTGTGGTAGTATTGCTAGATCTAGAAGTTAGTATGTATGTAGTAGTATGATAATTTGTGGTGCAGCGTTACGGCGTAACACTGAAAACGCGATAAAGGGCGATTATATTTAATTTATTTTCTTTTACCCGCTCCATTAGACTAAGCGCGGCATTGAGTTTTGCCACTTCACTTGCAATGTGATAAAAACTGGGTAAAACGGAGCGTTGGGATGTGTGTCTTAAAACTAAGTTCTCCCTAGCTATTCTGCTATATGCGGGTAAAATGTGAAGCAAAAAATGTTTCAACATAATTACAGCCATTATATTTACAAGTAACATACCTTCATGTTTCATAGGAACCAATATTAGAGCCGATTTCTGTACGTTGTGACTTGAAACGCGTGGTCAGCTACACGCAGGTCGCTAACTCCACTGCCTATAGAGATTTACTATTATGTGAAGCGGATGTTGTCATGGATATCATTACTGTCAACTTGGGACAGAAGGATCTGGCTACGGTACTTGCTGTGTGGAGCGATAATATCAGCGAAGGACATTATATTGGTAAGGAATAGATTGTCTTTCTCAGTTTCACAGTATATTCCGCATATCAGGGAAAGCAAAGGCAACCTAGTCTTAAAACGTTCCGATGTGTTTATTGTAAGACGCCACTGTGGCCTTTCCTCAATACATAAGATATTAATAAAATATCTGGCTGAACATTCGATAGTCGTAGGTTTGATCCCTACTTCAGGGTTGCAAGTCTGTAAGATAAATTATAACATGCTGGATCATTGACGTGTAAGATGTTCGATTGAAAATAGAAAATAAATAAATAACAATTAAAAAAAACGAGGAATCTATATGTTATGATTATTAAATGAAAATTTTCTATATATATATAAATTTTATCTGCTATATTTTTTAAAATATTTCTTTAATTACCAAAACAGGTAGTCTAGTTCCAACATCACCGGTAGAACTGGCGCCGTCTGATGCAACGGTCAAAAAGCTACAAGCTTTCTTCGCTCAAGGGGAACCAATTAGGAAAGAATCGGTTATTCGGTAAGAAATTACTGAAATTACCACTATATAGATACTGCCGTTGTCTCAGGTTGTTATTGTCGCAGAGAAAATTTTGTGGTTTTTGGTTTTCTATCCCAATTAATCTTGATAATTGAGCTTGTCTTTAATCAAAAAATAACTATGTGATTTAGTGAATGATTCTCATGTCAATATTTAAAAACGAGGAAAGAAATAATCTTGGCCTATATTCTCTTGAAATCTTACTTAAACTTTAAGGTAAGAAATCTGAACTTTAAATGTGTTTTAGGAAAACTGGGATAAATTTTCATCGAATGAATTGAACATTTTTTTTTGAGTTGATGTGCACGTTTTTTTTACATTTTTATCTAACTAGACAATATTGTTCTTCTTCCATAAACATATATTTCTTATTTTGATTTACATTAGCGTATCGTATCCTGATATACCTACAAATACAGTACAGTAGAATCTTGTTAATCAGTAGTAGAGAACAGTGCAATAAAGCATTTCAAAAAATAAATATATATTTTTTATTATTATTAATCTACCTGTTTTTCTATATCTTTAATATATCACTATTAACTAATTAGATACTCTTAAAATAAATCTTGTGACGTATTTTATTGTGCAACATGCACATAACAACAACCTTGCTTAAAATCCTTATATTTTGTTAGGTTTTATTTATTGGGATCGTACATTATATTCATAGTTATTTTTTTACAGATATACACTAGAAGGTATAGAACTAAAGCTTTTCTCTGATATGGATGAAGTGCTCAGTTCCCCAGTCCGGGATTTGAACCATGGATTAGCTAAAGTAACTGCAGGAGAAGCAAACTTGCATTTTGATTATTATTCTGATAACAGTATTGAAGTTAAGGCGAGCCTTCAGAGCCTTCTTATTGAGGATATAAGACCTGATTCTACGGTTGTTATACGGAGGTTGGATTATTTATATTAAAATTAAACTTTTAAAGGGTGCAAAAATAAAGCAGCTGAAATTTTTTCTGCTTATCAGCAGTTAGCAAACGAAAACACCTCTGAGACACACCTCTCCCTATACATCAAAAAATTTTTCAAGACAATGGGTGTGGAAAAGTAAAAAAATATTTTTAACATATGTGTATATCGTATGTAGATGTTGATGTAGTCTTTAAACTATTTCCATTTTTGTGGTTGTGACCTTAAGGCAAACTCGGGACAATGATTTTTAAGAATATAGTTGCCACCTAGCACCTGAAATGATCTGGAAACTATTGTGATTTCTATGTTTATCTCACAAAACAATCGATGCGTTGTTCACTAATACTTGCCTTGATAGAGTTAAAAGTTATTTTAAATAAGAAATATTTTAATATTATATATAATTATGATATATCATACATTTCCAGAATATTTGAATCACAGGGCGGTGGTAGTAAAGCAACCGCTGGATTCTCCGTCGTTCGTCCAGCATTGCTCGAAGCGTCTCTACGTCGTTCTTCGAGAGCGATAACTCTAGACGTGAGGGTTGAAAGGACAAGGTTGAATTTAGCTCTGCCATTCTTACTGAGACTTGCCAAGAGTTTGCTGGATGCTATGCCAGGTAAGGTATATAAGAATCTGACTTTCTACCGCCTTACTTTTTTACTAGTGTATAACACTAGGAAACAAGTAAGGCGTAAGACTAAGTTTGCGAGAAGGGATGGATGGTTATTCGTCTTTTGACGGAACGGATTTAGATAATTTTACAATTAATATACATAGCTTGTATATCAGAATAGCACAAAGGCTACAATTTCTCTAAAAAAAATACGTAAATTGGCTATAATATAACAATAAGGTTAAGCTAGTAAAGAAGCGGGCGGATCCGATAATAATATTATAATCCTAAGAAGTCTCAATTTGATTTATTTTTTATAACACTGACCAATTGATAATGTAAATAATTTATTTAATTATTCTAATATTATTGTGATTTTACATGTAGATTTTGGGTTCGAACCTATTAAGGACAATAAGTTATATGACCACGATTTATAAAAATGTCAGAAATTATTTACAATTTTTTTTACATTTGTAGCAGTTTTAAAATCATCTTCTCTTACAGGTGACAAAACAATGGAAGGCGGTGTAGTAAACCACGGCTATGTGGGTGATGCTCCCACTCGCAATAACAACAGACCAACAAGATTCCCGAGTTCAAGTGATTCAACTAGCGGTTATTACTCTACTGGTTTGTATTTTTATATCATATTTAATAATTCGGAAATGTGGAAACATACTGGGTTGGAGTATGCTGAAAATTTTGAATCTTTTCTATTATATAAAAAATACGTTGCGCCGTCGCGGTTATTTTTTTTAAACTATACGATATAACGATGTTCGGGCGTTATTATTTATTTTTCAAATTTGAGCGTGAATTTACTTTAAAACTACTTTATACTTGAACATTATTATATTGTATAATTTAAAGGTCAAATAAATGCACTTGATAATATTATTATAGATAATCAAATTTTATACTCTAAACGATAATAGGTTCATAAAATGAAGTTAATTTTTGATAATTGAAAGTCGGGAGTTGGTGAGTGAAGCGAGCAGGGGGCAAAGCCCCCTAATTTAAGATAAAAGAACACCGTAAATATATTTTTTTTATACATTTTTACAGAGGTAAAATCAACAAAAGAGGTACGATTAGCAACTTCGAAGATTACAACTTTATACGTCATTTCTTAAGGATGCCAAAAGCGCTGGGGCATAAGTGGGTGGGTGAGGTTGTCATTTCGATTTCCATTCGAGGAATTGAAATCTTTAATATTTTTATTTCCTCGCTCTAATATTCCGCTGTTCAATACATAATATCTTCAAAGTTATAAATAATGTAATAGTGATAAAATATATACTATTAATAAATATATATTTATTTAATATTACAGCGACTTCGATATCAGAGGACATGCCGAGTCTTTCAATATCAGTGCAGTGTAGGCAACCAGAAGTCATGTTTTTCACAGATCTCATGAAAACTGAAGGCCACGCACTTTTACTAAGAACAGAACTACTAATAGACTATTCTTGCCATTCGAATACAGAAAGTCTAGTCATATCATTAGCAGGTCTCCAAATAATGTCTAAATTACAATCTAAATTGAAGAATTTACCGCCACAATTAGTGTTAAAGCCTTGTGATTTTGAGTTTTCTAAGAGTTTCAAAAATTTGGAAGAAGGCATTATGGTGAAGTTATCAGTCTCTGAAATTGACCTTCATGTAGCAGCGACTACCGTCCATACCGTCATGGGTGAGAAACGCTTAAATTTTTATGTACATATAGCGGTGGTCAATTTTAAAAATTTTATCCCTTTCAATCTCTAAAAACCTAAAAATAGACACAAATAGAGATTTAACAACGCTGATACTAGTATCTTAACGATCATACATGTTTTATCAAAAAAATATATTGCTTTTGCATATCTTCTATATATTCTATGTTTGCTTTATATTTTTATTTAGATATCGTTGAAGAGATAACATCAGAGCTAACCATACCAGAAGAGATATTAGCTTTCAATTTCGCCACATACAATCCAAAGGCAGAAAAGCAAGATGACGATCTATGGTCTCCGAAGAAACTGACTCCATATGTTGGTTTCCATTCAGAGGATAGCTATATACAGCCGAAGTACCCAAGCTCGAAACCGATGGAGACATTTTTAATGACAGTGCCTTTGATCCGGATCACTTTTGAAATAGAGCACACTGTGAGAGTACCAGTTTTAATGGTTAAGGTATGCTGGCATTCTGTATTTCTAGTGTGTGTGTATGTATATATATAATTTCGCATTATATAAAAAGA
The DNA here is from genome assembly GCA_018230445.1 of Heliconius hewitsoni. Lineage (NCBI taxonomy): Eukaryota > Metazoa > Arthropoda > Insecta > Lepidoptera > Nymphalidae > Heliconius > Heliconius hewitsoni. Next base: position 8,375 of record DWAN01004835.1, read on the forward strand.
TTTTCAGTTTCATGCTAACCTACCCAAAGTAACACACATACAAACTAGACTCGACAACGAGGGTATATGTTAAGATCTTTATTAATTTTGTTACGTTGAATAATGTTAAGTATCAAAATATAAGCTTTGAATGTAATTAAGAATTTAAAAGATTTATTCGTCGTCCGAACATCTGAAGCTTTCCCAAAACTTTAATCTTCAACTATCCAACAGATATCAACAGACGTGACCATCCACGACTGGTCCCAACATATCCACGGTCAAGGCGCGCTGTCAATCCATGCGCACTGTTACGACGCGCGTATTGATACGTGGGAGCCGTTGTTGGAGCCCGTGTTGAAGGATAATATGCATGTGCCTTGGGAGATATATGCTAGTCTGTTTCAGGTTTGGATTTTTATTTTATGTGATTTATGTGATTATGAGAATGTCTCATTTCGAAATTCAATTGATTGGTTACTCAGGATATATGTATATTTATTGATATATATTCTCAAAGAATGTTTGACTATGAGCATGAGATCTTGTAAAAAGATCTCATTTTACAATGGCTTATCTATCATCTTCTTCTTTCTTATATAATATATATTAAATTTCATTTCATTGACCGGAAGAGATTATAGCAAATATTTAAAAAATAAACCAATATAGTATTAAATTATTTACTAATACAGATTATTTTAAAGCTAATTAAAAAATCTTAAATAATCTTTCAGGCAAAAGCCTACCCAATGTCTTCACGAATAGACACCAAAAATCAAGAAGAGACTGTAACAGATCATGTACCATCTGAAACTACTAGGAAACCTAAAAAGAAAAACGAATTTGAATCCGAGACCTCCGCAGATGAAGCTGATACTGATAACGAAATGGTCTTTATAAAAAATCCTCATGGAAAAGAGAATAAGAGTTACAATGTTGACTTTAACGCGTGTAACATGTCTTTCTTAAAAGCTTTGGATTTGGAAGAATCTGATTCAGATAATGAAAACAAAAAAGTGGATAGACTCACTGATGCGATAGGTCATTTATTTACGGAGTACGTTATTACTATATTTTATTGTATTTATTTCTTTTTTCACTTTGTATGAAAAGGCTGATATGGAAATGTTGTAAAACTACAAACATAGTCAAATACATATACACTACATATTTGTTCGATACTTACATTTTTTTAATTTAGAGTTATAAAGCAACAATGACTGAATGATGTTCTAAAAACCACATCTAATATATATTTCTTTTTAATAGTACTAGTGACTCAAGCCTTGATGAACTCAGTAACGATGAAGATTCGTCTGCACCAGAACAAAGTGAAGTCGAAGTAAGTGAAAGGGAGGATGAAGAAGAAAATCAAGACAAACCAACTAGTTATGTAGATGGAGATGAGAAGAAAAAAGCTGACAACAAGATTGTCACTGTACAGGTAATATTTTTTTTGCTTCACGCTTTATCGCGTTGGACAGAGAGGACGGAGCAATAAGCACTGTGTTCTCGAGGGTGAACTGAGGTAGGTCACCTCGTAAATTAAGTATTTTGAGTTTGAAAATGAAATGAAATCTTTTCAAAAATATTTAACTACTAGATTTTTAATTCTCTTTACGATAGAGAGTGGTTCCAATATAAAATTATATTATATTTTTGCAGTACCACACAATATCTGAAGGTATTTGTTTGTTTGTATATTTCGTACATGAAAAAAGTTCTATAATTACTGTTTGTAAATATATTATATTCAATAATTTCTTTCAGGAGCCAGAACGTGAAGACAGTGTCGACTCATCCATTGAAGATTCAAAATTTTGCACTTACGTAACGCTTGAAGCGAAATCTCCACTAAACGTTACAATAGCTCCGGCCGCTGTTAAAGCGCTTCAAACGCTTACGAACGCGATATACGACAGAACTGCGGCGGTCTCAGCTATCGTTGCTGCTGAAAGCGGCTTGCAACTTATTAATGATATAGGTTAGTTGGCTTTGAAATAAAACTAGATTAGAATATTTGATAAGGGGACTTAAGCTTGCTCCTCCTCGACAACTGCACGACATACGTGGTTATAATTTTTCGATTTCGATTAAATAATTTTATTACCTTCAATATCTCAGAAAAAAACCGGTCAAGCGCGAGTTGGGCACGCCCACTGAGGGTTCTGTACAAATATTGGAGGTCCCGATCTTTTTCTTAAATGATGGCTTAGCTTAGCCAGAACCCTGTCAACTGATACCTCACTCGAACTAGCGACTTTAACTCCAAATTTTGCCTCTCTTATAGCCTTTAAAAAAATATTTTTTAGGACTTAAACACAAATGTATAATTTTCATATTTTTTCCTGAACTAGTACTACTTGTGGATGCTAGCTGCCAAATATCATAATTCTTAGTTAACCGGAAGCACCCTATTAATTTTGATTCCCTTTATAGTGTCGAATTACGTAGTTTTTCAGTCATTGAGCAACGAAGTGTTAATTTTTTATTATATATTTTTTTCACTATTTCTCAGGCCCAGGCTCCACAGTACATCTGCGAACACGCGCTGAAACTGATCTGGCGGGCAACGACCGCGTGCTTGCCGTCGCTGACTTTGATCACTCGAGCCGACCGAGTACTCCTGGTATATTTATACATTTATACGTAGACGAAATTTAAAGGTTGTAACGTAATATTTAACTTTTACCTCGTTGAAAAAGTACGACATATAAATCAATTGGTACCTTATAGTACAGATTCAATGTTGCTATCTAGTTATGTTTTAAATCGATTTCGTATTAGAACTTTTGTCTATATAATACAGAATCCACGGTGGCGCAGTGCGACAGCCTCTGATTGTAACCAGGATGGTTGTGAATTTAATCCCCTTTTGAAGAAATGATTATATTTAATTACTAGCGACCCGCTAGTTTCGCCTCGTTAAACTTGAAAATAAATAAAAAAAATTTTTTTATCTTTTTCCCAATTTTTTCATTCTATCGTATGCATTTCTCCAGGATGTGATACATCCGGTGCAGACTTGCTCGATGAAGTTGAAAGAGAGACTAAACAGGAGATGACTGATATAAGCGATGAATGGGATTGGTAAGAAAAAAGTTCTCTCAATTTCTAGTTGTGTGTAGAACCTTCACGGCGCAGAGACATAAGTGTATGATTGTAATAGCGATGATTGTGGGTTCAATTCCCTAGTGGGAATCTGTAAAATATTAAAAAAATCATTCGCCATAGTTGGCGAATGATTTTTTTAATATTTTACAGAAATGTTTTAATGGGAAGAGACAGTTTGTACACTAGGTTCTCAGGTTCCATCTGACTACCCGGACCATGCGGAATATAGTGTGTAGCTTTAGAGAAATCTAATATTTTGCAAATAACACCACAAAAATATCCAAAATATCCATTTTGTTGTAGCTTTGAAGGCGGGTTCCC
>DWAN01004836.1:0-11790 GCA_018230445.1 Heliconius hewitsoni
ATATATATATATATATATATATATATATATATATATATATATATATATGTAACGAAATAACGTGAAACTGAAAAAAAAATATCAATTGCTAGAATTTAAGCTATAGTAGTTTTAATACTAGCTATTTATAATTTTCGGAATATATGTTCTGTTCTGAATTGAACGTAAATAATTAATTTTAGAAAATCTTCAATTTATTGTTATAATGGCACAATTTAGTATATTGAAAGGTTACTTCGGTCGGAGGTGACACGACGGGAGGGGACACATTCACTGCCTTTCACTTCCCGCTTTTGTTATACCACCGCTGTACGCGACGCAAAGGCAGACGACCTTGTAGCTTGCGAGCCTTCTTACCGTCCCTTCCCATCAAACATTTTATGACGAGGACTAACATAACAATAATAATAGCCTTTGCACATAATCTGCAATTATTTCGACTTTGACATGTTAACCTAGAACAGACGGCCGGTCAAACTTGAAAACTTGAATAAATCCAAACGCCTCTTACAAAACGAGAACATTGCCGCTCAATTACATGACATCATTGTATAGGAAAAAAATAAATACATACACTATTATAAAACTCAGTAGATGCGGTTATGTAGACAACATTTGCGTGTGTTGTTAGAGCGAGGCACCAGGGCCATGTTAACCTTGGCTTTTGAACGGCGACTTTCACGGTTAGACGGTCGCTGTGGTTACATAAGATGCGCGTTCTATACCAGCACGCCGGCGACGCCCGCTGGCATCTGCTGCTGTGATGAAATAGCAACCGTTCTAATCACACGGCAACCAGTTTCACGACCAAAGAAATTAAGTAACTAACGTAACGTGCACAATTACGTGATGTTGCTCAATTTGTGAATCGTGGTCTCTGGACCACCGACTGGATTTGAAAAAGTATAATAATTCTTCTTTAGAAAACTTGTTGTCGTTCTTCTTCTTTTACACAAATATTAGATAACTAAAGCGACTTGGAAGTATAGCTAATTTTTGTTAGATATGCTTGTCTAAATAAAATAATGGTTCTTGTGGTTGTTACTAAATTGAAATAGTATCTGCAAGCGAAATAGATAATTTTTAAATGCCATCAGTCTCTCTATTTTTATAATCGAAAAGTAAACAAGTAGTAGTATGATAAAATTGTCTCGTTTGTATATTCCGTCTTCATAAATAAATAAATCCTAAAAGTGTATTTTTTGCGTTTCAGGTACAAGAGCGGGGTGCGCTCAGTGAGGGGCGGGGGCGGGGGCGCGGGCGGCGGCGGCGCAGAGGAGGCTAGGCGAAGCGGCCTCAAGGCGTTGCCGAAGCGCGCCCGCACTCGCTGCAGGGGCATGAACATGGGGCAAAAGCTCTCCGGCGGTGTCAAGTCGGTGTCACGCGAGTGCCCGGCGCCCTTCAAGGCGGTCGTGGCGCGCGAGCTGGCCCCCGAGCCGCCGCGCCCGGCGCGCCTCGACGCACTGCTGGACGCGCCGCCCGCGCATCCTGACACGCAGCTCAAACATGCCTGGAATCCAGATGACAGGTATAAATCTCTTAAGTTTGAGATTCACAGAAAGATGGAATTTATGGATGAAAATCGCATCTCCAGATTGATCTTAAATATATCAGTTTATTGCTAATAGATTTAGTTTAAAGTGAACGGCTAATGTCAAAATATAAGCCAAATGTGGACGATTAACATATCGCCTTATTTAATTAGAGAGCCCAAGGATTTCAAATGGAATTGTTGCCGATTATTGACAAAAACTAGTTGTAAAAGCAATCTTATGGCTTGTTAACCTTCGCAGAGATGTCCTTGTTGGTTGCCATTTTCGGAGTAAATCGAATCAAACTCGTACATATTTGACGCAGCGAGGTTATTATATCTATAAAACTACAGGTCAATAGGTCTTCGTAATTAAATAATTTAAAACAACCCTGACGTCACATTGTGTAATTTTAAGTGCTTGTAAGACTTGTGGACGTGAAGGCCAGCTTATACCTTTAATGATTTAACATGTGCATGCAGACATCTCGATGTAATTTCAAATGCTTCTTTTTTATTCACATTAAAAAAAAATAATTTTATAAATGATATCTTTCCAGATCACTAAACATATTCGTAAAAGAAGAAGACGCGTTAACATTCCACCGGCACCCGGTCGCGCAGAGCACGGACTGCATCCGCGGGCGCGTGGGCTACTCGCGCGGCCTGCACTGCTGGGAGGTGGTGTGGCCGGCGCGGCAGCGCGGCACGCACGCGGTCGTGGGAGTGGCCACCTCGCACGCACCACTGCACTCCGTGGGCTACCAGAGCCTAGTGGGCGCCACGGATCAGAGCTGGGGTTGGGACTTGGGCAGAAATAAGGTCAGCTGTGTAAGCATTAGTTTTCATTATTTTTTTTAGATTATGTTTTGATATAATTGTTTATGAATGTTCATATAAGTTCTAATTTAAAAGGTTCAACACCTTAGTTTATCGTTAGTGAATTTATTTCCCCCTTTAAATTTTTATATTAATTTTATCATAGTCATAAAAACGACAGTTATGGAGGAATTAATTAAGTTCATTTCTTCGCTCTCGTAAATAGGCAATGCGTAGCGTTAAGTTCCGCATCTGTATACACAAATGTCTCAAAAATTGAGCAGAACGCGGGGAGCACAAACTTCTCTTTGCGTACCTATATGTGAAATACAACGTCAAGCTAAAACGAAAACATTACGGTTCGTTTCAGGTATTCCACAACGCAAAAGGAACAGGTGGCAGCGGCACAACCTACCCGGCTCTCCTGCGGCCCGACGAGCAGTTCCTGGTGCCGGACCGGCTCCTCGTGGTGCTCGACATGGACGAGGGCACGCTGGCCTTCTGCGCGGACGGCCGCTACCTGGGCGTGGCGGCGCGCGGCCTGCGCGGCAAGACGCTGTACCCCATCGTGTCCGCCGTGTGGGGGCACGCGGAGATCACTATGAAGTATATTGGCGGGCTCGATCGTGAGTACTTGTTATTTTGTTTTAAGAGTTTTGTTGTCGGCTTTAAATAGCTTAAGACGACAGTCGTGGTGCAAAGAAATAATATGGGTTCGATCCCACACGACAAAATAAAATATTTAATATTTTCATTTCCTCATTCTGGTAACGAGGCAAAGCGCGTCATCGCGTGAAACCTTGTGTTGAGACACTCGGTTCAAATTAAGACATTTCTGTCCCCCCACTTTCCGAATTATGTAGCCATTGCTTTATCAATTCTTACCAGAGAATTCAAACGCACAGCCGTTGCGTTTACGATGTTCCGCTGCGCATCCACGGTCTCAATAGCGTTATTGTTTAATTAAATATATACAATGTTCCACAGCGGAACCTCTCCCTCTGATGGAGCTGTGCAGACGCGTGATCAGACAGCGCGTGGGGCGCGCGCGCCTGCGGGCCGCCGCCTCGCGCCTCGCGCTGCCGCCCGCCCTCACCGCCTACCTGCTGTACCGCGCGCCCTAGCCGGCCCAGCCGCCCCGCCCGCCCTAGCCGCCCTGCCCGCCCTAGCCCGCCACGCCCACGCCCTAGACTAACTGCAACTACGACATAGACTAAACGGTGTCCAGTTGACGTCAATGAGAACAGATAATATTTACTCACTATAGGAAATATATGAATCTCAAGCGCTGTAGACTCAAGAGCAATAGAATATTATTGTGTAAATTTACACCTGTAAATGTAAAGGTTATATTTGCTGGTCAATTCACATATGATTTGCTCTAATCGATTAGTACAAACATTATCTTATGAGTGAAACTACATGACAATCTCAACCTTCCACACATCAAGAGGTATTTGATTAATTATGCAAGAATTTTTCCCATCGCTTTATGTTTAATCACAAGACCTACTCTGTATATTGAAGCTGTTATGTAAAAGCTAAAACGTTAACGCTAGTTTCAAATAATCTAGCAAAAATCGTACAAAATTTTAATCAACTAGCTTTACTGTAAATGAAGAAGTGAAATCAACGCTGATTATATGGGGCCGTCCATAAATTGCGTCACACAAATTTGACTCCTTGCCGCGCCTTGTCACAGCTGGTCATATTTGTGAGACTCTTACATAGTGTGACGTTATATATTTAGCAATTTTACATCTAGAAATTATTGAATTAAAACATCAATTCTGAAATTATGCTTGTATAATATGTTCTGAAATATAATATCTCGATATTTCACACAATGTCAAGTCACTTTAAGAGACGACGTGTGACGTAATTTATGGATGGCCTCCAACTAAATAGATTGCAGCTAATATTTTGTTTTTTTTTTTATTGTATTGCGTGTTGTTGTTTGACACGTACACGCATTGTTCCAACGAGGATACATTTTTTTTTTTTACACTATCTGTGATATTTATGTGTTTTATGCATCACCATTGTCAAATATTATTCATCAGTTGCATTTTAAATCATATAATAATAATTATTATTATGTGAACGGTTATAAATGATTCTACATGATTATTATGATTTATTTTTTATTTTTTTATTATTATTTAAAAGAATATCTTTAAATAGTAATATTCACATTATATAAAACGTATAGTAGTTAACATAAGGTTAACTCATGTTACGTAACTAATGTAATGAATTATGTTCATAATAAGAATCATTTTTAATCGTACAGAAATGAAGCGGTAAGCAAAACGACTGTGTTTAGTTATTCTCTTGTGGATAAGCTTTATTTGAATGGAAAAAAAACGTGACGTTCGAGTGGTGGGCGAATATGGTACTATTCCGATACCGTCACAATCGACATTTTTCAAATTGTAAAAGATATTTATATTATAAGTTAGACGTGGCAGTAAATAATTACCAAAATTTTGTTTGTAACTCCCAATCTGTAACTTTACGAAACGCAATGTTATCGAAGCCATATTGATCTCTTATAGTATACGGTGCACGTTCGTTGCATCGGGTTTACTTGTTAAGAATATTTTAGAAGATCAGCTGCAAGTATACAGACCCCCAGGCCAGTGTAAAGTTGGCAATTTTACGTAATACGCGTACATTGTAGTTCTTTAAGTGACTGGTTTAGTTTTTAGTTTAGGATTTTTATTCCTATTGTAAAAACGTGTGATTGTGTGATGTATATATCTACGATACGCATTTCCTTTGGTATATATGAACTGTGAATGTCACTAGAGATGTTAACTATTATACGTGTCGCCCGAGACGACCCTGATTTTAGACGCCATTTCTGATCATTCTATTCTTCTTATCCTCTTTAGTCTTCTACGGTGACATTAGATTATTAGGTGTAACGCAATAAATTATGACAAATATATAGTATTTTCAGGGCACTGTTTTCTAACGAGTATGTCAGCCATTTTTAACGCAAATTAGTTATATCGAATCGATGTAAAATAAGTACTTCCATTTCAATAAGATATTTTTTTTGTTTCGTATTTAGAATGTACGGCAAGTAGACATCGTGTGAAGATCACTTTTTTGCTGTCGATATTCACATTTTACCTCTTTGCTTTACGAACTTTGCGTTGAATCGCCAAGCTGAAGCGGCAAATGGCGCGTTATTTTTTAATATAATGAGTTTTATGTGAATATCGACGTGTGTGAAGTAACTATGGTAACTGCCAAATGCAACGTGAGTGTGCGTGATGCGAGTGAAAGGGACGTACGAGTGCAGAGTGCAAGAAGCGTGGTCGATTATTTTTCTTTGTTTAAGAAAATATTATAATTATGATAACATAAAATACACCAAGGTCGATGTATTGACGACAAGCGCCACTTTAGAATAAGCCCCCGGATGCGATTTTTGTTTCCTTTTTTTCATATATTGTTTAAAGCCCAAATTAGCGTTAATTTATTCCTATATCGATTAGGGGCTCGTTCCAAAGGGCACATACGATTAATGTATGATGTTTAAGTGAAGAATATCGATTTTAATTTTATGAACCGTCAGATTTTAGTACTGTATATAAATATCATTTTTTGCGGCGTACGAGGACTTTTTTTTTATTATAAGTGAAACGCATTTTAGTTTTATAAGTAGTAGGCAATATTTTTAAAGAGTCATTTCTAACAGAACTGCGATTGACAGCGGAATCTTTTAGATACAATGATTTAAAAAAAAAAATAGGAAAACGATTGGAATATACTGGTTAAGAAAATAATAAATAATATGAAATAAAATAATGCTTTTTATTGTTACATTTACATCTACATACATAAATTAAAATTGAGGCTACATGTCATAATATAAATTAAAAAAAAACAAGCTTAAGAGTAGTAACTGAGTTTAGTACTGAGTTCAGTCAAAAGATTCATAGAGTTTGTCATAAATTAGGACGGAAAATAATTTAAGTGCAACACCACTGCACATGTGTAGTATAGATGACTGAGCAAAATAACAGGTTCTGATACTTCTTATAAAATAAAATAAAAAATCATCTATATAAGTAACTATGACCAAATCACAAAATATATTAAGATTAATTTGTTATTATTTAAACTAAAGTTGTTATCAATACTGGGCCAGCCATACATAAATAAAACTAAATTAATCACACAGCGTGTGGTGCTCGACCACTGTGTCGTCACTTATAAGTATTGTATTGTCCTCTTCAAAGTCTTGTGGAACATCAATTTGGGCTGTGAGCTCGTGTATACCTTCTATCAGTTCGTTTAGGCACGCCTAGACAAAAACGGAATGTTATTATTCTTTTATTTTAAATAATATTAAATACAAAATTAACAGCATGATAGCGCCCGACTGAAATCATGAGGGTTGTGGGTTCAATTCCCATTCTGAGTATGAATTACTTTTATTTCCAGCTTTTATGGTGAGCCACGACCAATCGAACCGTTAAATTCCTTCACACTACACGCAATGTCTCGATAATTTTGCGAAAAGCAATCTTGCACCAAACAATTTGTTTATTTGATTTATAATATTATTTTAAAAATTTAAATTAAAATCTTTAATTCTATTTTCATAATAAGGTATCCATTTAATCTTAGATTACCTTGCTCTCACTAAAGTTATCAAATTGAGCATCCATAGAGGGGTCTTCTCCTTCAAATGGTTCTGCCAGGGCTTGCAAATGGTCCGGCAGTAAGGACAGATCCAGCTTTCCTGTCTTCTCATCCTTAATTATTCTAAAAAACAAATAAATAAAATAAATCAGCTTCACGCTCTATCCCGCACATAATAGTATAGGCAGAGTGAACTCAGTGTTAAGACACTCCGTTCCCCACTTTCCGATGAGTTCTGAAGGTATTGCGTGTTGAGTGGAACTCAAGATCGCGTTTTGCCTCGACACCAGAGTGAAGAAAACGAAAATAAAAATGTAAATAAATATTTCATTTCAAGGATCGAACCCACAACCAGTCGATTTTACAGTCATACTTAGTGCCCCTGCGCCACGACTGGCCTCAACAAGAAGTAAAATAATTATTCAAATAACTAAAAAACCTTCAACATTCAATATTTTTACACAAAAAATCTGTGAGTGTGAAGTTGAGCACTGACTGGGACTTGTGATTGAGGTGTAGGGTGCCCTTTTAAATTCGCATTTATTCTTCTAGGGAAGAAGAATGAATTCGCATTTATTCTTCTTACCTTCTATTTCTACCGCTTACACTTTAATTTTATGTAAAGCTGTTCCTGGTCATTTGTTTGGTCAAATTTTATTTGTGGTCATACTATTCATATAGTTTTACGTTGCGGCAATAACTAACAACGTTTATTACATTGTCAGAGAATAGTTAAAAAATCAATTGTTAAAAATCAATAGAATCAGAATCATTTTACATTAAAAAGAGTTACTATTAAGTTGGCCTTTCCCAACAGAACTGACTTCAGAATTGGTGCTAGCTGTATGTTCATTCAATAATTGGGTTATTGATTCTTTTCCCACCTTAGTGCTAAAAATATATATTAGATAAAACTAAAAGTAAGCTAGCTTCACGCTGTATCTTTAGTGGGGTAGTCAGAGAGAACGGAGTGCCAAACATTACGGTCAGTTGGATAAGAAAAAGTATTTTTATATTTTTTTGTATTCTTTATAATAAAAAGGTTATAAGTTAAAAAAAATAGAGCTCAGTACTAAAAACACGCCAACAGAATTATTGAAATTAATTTTTTTTGGAGTTTTGAACCACTAGATGATAGAGAATGATAGAGACATATCATACACTATTAGTAGGTGTGTATTATACATTTTTTTTTATCGTGAAGTAAACCTTCCACGGCTATACTTTACCTCAGTATCCTGCGCCGAGTGAGCTCGGGGCCAGTGAGCACCACCACGGTGGCCAGCGCGGACGCGTCGCCGGCGCGCGCGCGCCGCTCCAGCCGCGACCACGGCACGCGCAGCGCCAGCGCGTGGTGCGCGCGCGCAGCCACCACGCGCCGCGCGCCCGACAGCGCCGCCTCCGGCGCGAGCGACCGGTACTGCACTGTGGACAACATAACGGTACCCTGTGTTTAGCTTACACATAGCTACGTTAATGAAATCTACTGCTGAGACACTCTATTCGCTCTGTTAAATGTCAGAACTCAATGCTGCGTGTTGTAGTTTATTACCCCGAATTGGAATCGAATACACAACAGCTGTGGACATTGTGTCGCTGCGCCACGACAGCCGTGGTTATAAGAATAGTTTTTTTATAATTTAATGATTTACTTTACGATACGTTTTTATGATGCTTATTATAAATGATACAGTTTTATTTGAAGGAGTTATCTCACTTTTGTTTATTTATTTTTTAAACGAACATTGTGCAATAGTTCAGAAAATCTAACTTCTATTGTACTGTAGATTTCAATAATGAAATAGACAAAAAGCGACATACAGTTGAGCTGCAGGCGGCCGCACACGAACACGGCGGCGCCGCCGCGGTTGTGGAGCGCGAGGCGCGTGGGCGCGCGCGGCGCCGCGCGCAGCAGCGCCGTGCGCCCGTACGTCACGTGGCCCGACCAGCGCGCGCCGCCGCCGCCCGAGCCGTGCAGCTTTATCTGTGGATGTTATAAATAAAAAAAGCTTTTTAAAAACAATCACGCTGCTACCCTCATATAGCAGGAACCTAGTGTTATTCCGTTCTGTCAGGATGAATGGCGGCATTCAACGTCGCACTTTGTTTTGTTACTAGCGCGAGAAAATTAAATAATTCATACCCCTAAGTGGGAGTCAACTCACAACTGCCTTAAAAAATATAATACAATATATATTTATAAAATAAATATCTATTTACCTTTCTAGAAAAATCGCTGTTTTTATCAAACACCAGATGCAAAGCAGCCGCATACGGTATATACGAAGTTGGTGAAAATATAATCGGCAATGGTCTACATTCACAAGGTCCAAAAGATAACATGAAAGTCCCTCTTTGTTCCGTACCAGGAGCATCTATCATGAAACCTTCTCCCACAATCTGGCATCGAATCTGGATCTTTCTGTTGGTAGAATTCTTTAAGCTGAGCTCTTTTCTCCCAGCCCTAACCCATGACATGTTGTTATAGTTGGTTTTTATTGGAAATGTTTTTGGCTTATCTGAACCTCCTACTACATCTATAGTTGTGATATTGCCGGTCGCTGTGTCTTCTAGTATTAAAGTACTGTAAATATTAAATGAAAATATATAAAGAAAGAATATGTGTTACATATAAATCTATTTCATTATTCAACCACAAAATATTAAATAAAGGCAAATTTTAAAAGATCTCAGAGTATGGACTTGATTAAAACTTATCGGAATCGAACCTACACCGTCGCATTTAAAGTCAACGCTGTCCCACCGAGCCTCAAAGGCTCCAACTAATTATTAAAAAAAGAAAAAAGAGAGGATTAAATTAACTCACCCTTCACTCACAACATCTGGTGGTCCTGTATAAACCAAGCTCATTTCCTTCCCCGCTCCAGGAGCTATGTCCAGTTTAGTGGCAGACACTTTGAACGGAAAATGGCCGTCCTTTCCGGTATTACTCTTAAATTTCACAGCCCATGTTCCACCGATCGTGCCAGTATTGCATAAATTGATTTTTGTCGCTTCTGTTGGTTATATTATTTCTTTTTAGATATTAATATTACTCTTTTTATTTACATATTAGAAGTTAAAGTTAAAAGCAGTACAAAAAAAATGTTTAATTACCACTTGTAAGATGTAATTTGTTTGAAGAAGACTGTAGAACTAGATTGACGCTGCCAACTGTACCGACGAGGCTAACAGTCTTCAATACGGTATCGATGCCAATTAAATTTATATTCAAAATTCCTTTAAATGTAGCTCTTCTTTCATCTGTAAACGAAATTCGCGTCGTTAAAAATTTATAATTATAACATAATTTTTAATAAACAAATTGAGGCTAGTCGTGGCGCGTAGGCACAAAGTGTGGCTGTAAAATCAACTGGTTGTGGGTTCATTCCACACTCGAGGAAGTGAAATATTTATTTACATTTATATTTCCATTTCTTTGCTCTGGTGTTGAAGTAAAGCGCGGCGTTGAGTTCCGCCACTCAACACGCAATGCCTCCATAACTCGGCGGTAAGTGGGGAACAGAGTGTCTTAACACTAGGTTCCCTCTGCCTACCCTGGTGTGTGCGAGATACAGCGTGAAGCTGATTTGATTTGTTTTTATAACCATTTTAAATGTCACTAAGACAAAGTGTCACTATAAGTAACAGGTTGTGGGTTTGATTCCTGCTTGAATGAAATATTAATATTTCAATTTCTTTGCTCGCATATCGAGAGGCAAAGTTCCACCACTCAGCATGCAATGCCTCCAGAAATGCGGTGGAAATTGACATTGTTAATATACATTAAATAATAACTATATCAAATTAAACTAATAAGTAATATGAGAGGATAAAACTTACTCAATTCCAGTTCCGACAGCTTCGGTGCATTAAAAATAATAGTCACTTTAATAGCATTACCACTGCTCAGTCTGCACAATTGTTTACTTGATACTTTTGTTTTCTTCGTTGGACCGTCCTCGGTCGAGCCCTGTCTCTCCATTAGTGCCTTGCTTACATCACTCTTTTTTATTTCTTGCACAGATTTGATAACAAACATACTATCTCCTTCAGCGATCGACAATTCTAATTGCAAATCAACTGGACAATCACTTAGCAGGACAAAATATTTCGTCATGAACGATTTTTCTTGAATCGGTGGAAAGTTAATTATGTTAACTCCATCACACGATAAGGCTTGTATTGTTGGCGTTTTCATACAAATCTCAATATGTCCCTTCTGTATAATTTCATCGTCTACGGACGTGTCCTTCAAGTGCATTGTGAATGGTAAGTAGGAGTCAAACTCCACATTAGATGTTAAATATACTAAAATTTTCTCACTTTTTCCCGGCGATAATAGAAGTGGTAAACGAGGCAGTTCTATGGTAAAGTCTTTTTTGTTGGGAATATTGTCGATTTCAAATTTTGCAGTTAACCAACTGTTGCCTAGTGTTGTTACTGTTATTATAACTGATGTAGTCACACCTAAAAAAATAATATAATAAACAACCTTTTTAAAAATTCTGTATAAAAAATAATTGTTGTCAAATAATGTTGAAAAATTTGTTCTAGTTTTAAGCCGAAAACAGAAGGAAAATACTTCAAGACTTTTCTTAGTCATTGCAGGGTGGAGGTAATCAATTTATAAAATTATAACTTTTGGCAGTCGTGGTGCAGCAGCACGAAGTGTGACTGTAAAAACGACTGGTTGCGAGTTCGATCCCCACTCGAGGAGATAAAATATTTACTTAGATTTATATTTCCATTTCTTCGCTCTGGTGTCGAGGCTAAGC
>DWAN01004837.1:0-11790 GCA_018230445.1 Heliconius hewitsoni
CAAGGCATTATTTATTAAATAATATTTTCAAAGGAGTTTGGAATATCAGTTACAATGCGGGATACAGCGTGAAGCTGAAAAAAATATTTTTTACTGGATCTGATATCCAATTTTCATTATTTTAAAATATAATTAATATTTTATAAATAACTACATATAATGTTTTAACTGTGACAAGGTAACAATGATTTCCAAATCTGTTTAGTAAATTGGTTTATCAAATGAGTATATATGATAGGCAGCTCACTCTTGTTGTCCCTGGTGAGTGAGACCGACATAACACATATATGTACGTCGCCGGCGGAACAAGCCGCCGCCGTGCTTGAATAATTCATGAGACATATGGACCTAAAGCAGACTGGGTTTCAGACGAGAATTTTAAAATATCGATAGGTGCTCGAAATTGAAAATTCTTTTATAACACACCTAATGTAAAATAATATTAACGTTAATATACATATATTTTTTTTAAATGTTTATTTTTTTATAGTTTTTTTGTGAGGCCAGTCGTGGCACAGGGGCATTAGTGTGTGACTGAAAGCGCGACAGGTTATGGGTTCGACTTATATTATATTTGATTTATAAAAAGTTTAATGATATACTCAAGGAAATGAAATATTTACTATTTTTATTTCCTCGCTCTGGTATCGAGGCAAGACGCGGCGTTGAGTTATGCCACTAAAAACGCAATACCTCCAGAATTCTGCGGACAATAGAGCACGGAGTATCTGAACATCAGGCTCCCTACGCCTACCCTGCTACATGCAGGATACAGCGTGAATCTGAAAAAAAAATCGTTAATGTAGACTATAAACAGGTATAGAAGTGTCTAAAATTCTACGTAAGGTACAATTTATCTATAGATTAATTTACGTAGTCCACTAAATTTATAAAGTTATTCATTCATTAAAATCATAGCATATTATTACTGATACATAAAATTAAACTAAAAAGAAACTTTCCAAATAAGGAACTCTTTCAATATTAAAAATATAAGGTTTTATAGTTTTGGTCACTGACGAGGTTGTAAAAAGTCAATGAATACTCAGAAACTAAGCTACCAAAGCTCCAGTATACACTGCAGTAAAATTTTCAGGCAGATTTAGTTCGTACAATCCAGTGCCATACACTCGCAAAAAATAAATAACAACTGCAACAACAATGAAATATCTTGTAACCGTTTGTTTACGGAAATTTGAAAAGTTTTTTTTTATTATTTAAATGAAATATAGTACAACATTCTATTCAATTATGGTAACTAAACCTTTTTATTTATCATAATCATTTATATTCGAATTTAACGATTGTAAATATAAATCGATATCGATAAATATGGATTTTATTATATTGTAAAATAAATTAAAAATATACTTGTTCGGCATAATTATATTTTATAACTTAAATCGTGTGAAACTGTTTTTTATTCAAAGCATAGTTATAGTATTTAAACTTTTATAGGTTGAAAATTTTCTGATCCTTTAACTTTAAATTCCGTATTTCGTTTCTTTTCGTTTATTTGTACTGTAAGTGTGAGGACTTAAGGTACATACAGGTACATACAATAACTTCTTGCCAAATTTCATGCAAATCTAAGTTTGCAGGCGTATGCATTAATTTAGTTTTTAGAATTTTTTTTTCAGCTCCACGTTGTATCTCGCACACAGCAGGGTAGGCAAAGGGAACCTAGTGTTAAGATACTCCGTTCCCCACTTTCTGCCGAATTCTAAAGGCATTGCGTGTTGAGTGGCAGAACTCAACGCCGCATTTTTTAATGAAATACTTATAAATTGTCTCTTTTCGAATTTTTTCCTTTATTTCTAATAAAATTTCTCACATTGCATTGGCATTGCGTGTTGAGTGGCAGAACGCAACGCCGCATTTTTCCAATATAATACCTATAAATTGTCTCTTTTCGGATTTTTTCCTTTATTTCTTTTAAAATTTCTCATTTCGTGAAAATGATGCATCTCATCATAATACTCCTATCTTTTGATTGCAATGACTTAGAAGCTAGATTTTTTCTATACTAAAAGTTACCGTAGATCTGAATATTTGATATTTATTTCAGCTAAATACATTCACGCAACCTTGAGATATTTATCTCATTGACAGACGGACAGATGGACAATGAAGTGATTCTATAAGGATTTAGTTTTTTCCTTTTCCGCTTAAAATAAATTAAAATAATTTAAAAACAAAAAATGATATTTTATAATTGTCCTGTCAAAAAGTATTTACACCAACATAAATATTTTACTCAACGTTTTTATTTTAATCGGTGCAACTGTGTGTGTCTCAAGTGTTAAATATCACAAGTAAATGCAACTAAAATTTGCAGATAGATATGGCACACAACGAAGTTTGAATAGAGTGAGAATAGCTACCGAAACGCTTTTAAGAACCACAAATTTAAATCCCAGTTTAAACTGCAATTTTGCAACATAAGGTTATTATCACAAGTAAGTATGACAAAAAATCATATTGCCATGAAATTTTAACAAAATCAAATACTAAATACATGCCAGTCGTGGCGTAAGGGCACAAGCGTGTGTAAACGCGACAGGTTGTGGGTTCGATTTCGACTCGAGGAAATGAAATATTTAATACATATTTTCATTATTTGATTTGGTGTCGAGGCGGCGTTGAGTTCCGCCGGTCAACACGCAATGCCTCTGAAATTCGGAGTGTCTTAACAATAGGTTCCGTCTGCGTACCCTTCTATACGGTATACAGCCTGAGACTGAAAAGAAATACTTAATTACTTTTAGTATTTAAATCAGAATAGAGTTTCTACCCAACCATTTAGACATGGCCAGAACTCATCACTGCTACTTGTAGAAGAAACCTTTTGTTCTTATAAGATCCCATTTTTTTATCTCAAAACCTCAAATGAAGCTCTTTAATTGTGATCATCTGTCAATGTGCATAGTCATGATAGCGGTAGGATTAAGTATAATGCAAGTGTAAAAAAATATATATTTGACAGTAGAGCTCCGTCCCTCAACACGCAATGCGTCCAGAATTCGGTAGAAAATGGGGAATGGAGTGTCTTACCACTAGATTCTCTCCGCCGACCCTGCTGTGTGCAGATTACAGCGTGCAACTGGTTTAATTTAATGTTTTAGGTATGTTTTAACTGCTATTTAACTGCTATTTAAATAAACTAGTTTTCTTATAGTTTAATGCGCGTCTAGATACAATGAGGTGTTAAGGACGGTTGTCTTTGTTTATTCTACAAGCGACTTTAAAAAGTTTTGTTCTTTGTTTTTCCTAAGATTTTTTTATTTACATGAAATTATTTATTTTTTATTACAATATAACTGTGCTATGGCGTAGCAGCACAGCGTCTGTCTATAAACGTGATGGTTGTGGGTTCGATGCTCACTCAGAGAAATGAATTGTTTTCATTAACTCGATTATCACTTTCCGAGTTCAGTTCCGCTACTCAACTCGTAAATTGCACGGAAAGTGAGGAACGCAGCGAACTAAAACTAGAATCCCTCTGCATATAATATGCATGATACAGCGTAAAGTTTCAAATAAATCTGTCCAAATGCAAGGCGAATTCGCCCACCGAAGGTTTCGTATCAATTTTAGTATTATTTGTATTGTTTTTACTTCGTGCTAAATTTCATAGTTAGAAATAAAAACGATGCATAAATGCTCGGAAAAATATTTTTTTTTGATTTCCACACTATTAAACATAAATAATTTTAACAGACGGAATACAAAACAAAGTGATATATAATTTAATTTAGAATAACCGAAGCAAGAATACAGCATTTTTATTTTATTTTCTTTGTTACTGCCATAAATGTGTTAATTTAACTAAAAGATGTTAATAAATGTCCTGTGGTAATACAAGTTGCAAGATTTCATTATGCAAGTGGCCATTATAAGACTTTAAGTGGATACACATTCTGAGGACGATGTTAATGGCAATAACGTGAGTATTAATGAGTAAAGTTAGCTCATTTTGCGGCGCGAGATACCCTCGATGTCGGACTAGACGAACCACACTGAAGAAGAGGTCCACGGTCATCTTTAGCTAAATTACATCTCTCTCTCGTGGTTTGACTAGGAAATGAGCATTAACATAACTTAAACCTATTTACTATTGGATATATATTTGTAGAAGATTTTAGTAAATTTCTATAATATACATTCTCTTTAGGTATATTGAATTATATATTAAAAAATCACTCCGTTCTAGTAGCAACTCGTAGTAGTTTATTTCTGTATATATTGGTGTTCATAGAAAATATGTTATTTTTAGGGTTCTGTCTATCAAAAGGTCCGTTATATCTGATCCAAAACCGAACCCTTATATGTGATATCTAGAAGTCACATGAAGGTGAGTTGAGCTGAAATTAATAACAAATATTAGCACAAACAAAATTAAGTTTCTAGGTCAACACAATAAAGAAACCAGAGCATTTATGCATTGAATTTACTGCATTTTATATTAAATTTGACAATACAATCAAAACCAACCAAAATCAAAACCTATAGGATACTTTCCGTGGACCTACAGTTATGAAATTTACAAAATCGTACAAATTTGTCATTTTTTATAAGTTGTACTTTCTACGAAAAAATCATCCCCTTATGTGGCAATCGAACCCACACCTTCACGCTTACGGTCCTTAAATAAATATATTGTAATAAATAATAATAACAACATCCAATCTTGATTGTAACTCTGCGAGTAATTTTACACTAGTAAAACGTGCAGTTGCAAAAAGCCTTCACAGCAACACCAATGTATGTGTTAATGAATAAAGTAAAACTCATTTCATGGTTACAGATTGTTGCCGACAAAACAAACCCATTCCACGAGCCACAATCTCCTCGCAAAACTACAACTTTAACATGACTTAACTAAAGCGAGAATATATTTGTACAATTAGATAAATGTCAGCTTCACGGTGTATCCCGCAAACAGCAGGGTAGGCAGAGGGAACCTAGTGTTAAGACACTCCGTTTCCCACTTATAATGTCTTAGTTTTGTAAAAAAATGTAATCAGTCTAAATAAAAATTGCGACCAGTCGTGGCGCAGGGGTATAAATAAGCGTGCGAATGTAAGTGCGTCAGATTACGGGTTCGATTACCGCTCGAGGAAATAAAATACTTATTATTGCATTCCCTCGTTCTGGTAATAAGACAAAGTGCGACGTTGAGCAACGCCACTCAACACGCAATGCTTCCAGGATTCGGCGGTAAGTGGGAAACGGAAATGTCTTAATAAGAACGAAGTATCTTGACAGTAGAACAGTGTCAAATTTATGTAATAAAAATATCCATAAATGAAAATATATTTGAGGATGCCGATAGAACCCTTAATTAAATAATATCTACATTTTCTACAAGTACAAGTCGACATTACAGTGTTGAGTTTATCATTGTCATACTAGTAGATACTATTATGACAATGATAAGCACAATTAGTAGGTATATCTGCCAGCGCTTGAACATGAAAAAAGAAATATGATTTTTTTCATTTTTTCTACCATTTTGTTCAAAGAAAAATTGTAATGTGCATAAAATAAATGCTTTAATGAAAATATCTGCATTTATGAAGGTAATTGTTTAGAGTTTAAGCGCAAAGTATTAAATTTCATTTTATTTACTATGATGGTTATTTTTTTTTTAATTTATTTTATAAATTACTACTACCAAATTATCAATTTAGCCAATTGGTATTTTAAAGTTAAAAAAAAATACTGTCTTTTTGACCATATCTTAACTCTTTACATTTGCTTTTACATTATTACTTCACTGCTAATTACTTCTACATATTAGAAAATCATTCTAGTAGGCCAGTAGATTTGCGTGTACAAACAGACAAACAGATAGTAAAAAATTGAAATATATAATTAAATCCTCCTAAATTGTTTTTTTACAAATATATTTAATATAATTTATAGTATACATCACCAATAAATACAATCTCATCGAAAACATAAATGTGAAAATAAACATAAATGTGAGAGCCAAGTTAAATGTTAAGTAATGCGTCGTTCTCGTCTTTACCGACATAGATCCATAAGGGTGCCGAGTTTTGTGTTTGCTCAGTATTAAATTCAAGCTCTAAATTTAACTTGAGAATTTTTTACGTAAAGTATTGTATTTTTTTTTCTGTTATTAAAATATACTATTTTTTACATTTTTAGACCACCAATCATCCTGTTTATATAAATTTAATCCATACTTTAAGTTAATTAAATGGTCACATAAACACAATCAAAATACAATATAAGTATATCTGGCAGTGCTAGAACATGAAATGGAAGGAAGATTGTGAAAAATGTTTCTTTTTATGTCGGCTAAAATACAAATTGGTTTACAATAACAACATTCGTAACAAACTCACATCCATATAAAAAGAGAATGAAATCGATTCAACAAACCACAGAGCAATCAACAGATCGGTTGCAATAGAAATCGACGTTTATATAACTTTGGAACTATCGAACGCATATAGTATGTAAACATTGTTATAAAAGATTTTTTAATTTTTCTACAATAGAAACACAACAGTTTTTACTTAGTCCACATTTAACTCTACCTTAGCATTATTTTTTATAGAAAAGACAAGTCAGACGAGCGTTTGGGTCACCTAATGGTAAGTGATTACCGCTGCCCACGACCCCGTGCAACACCAGGTTCGTTGCCGGCCTTTAAGGTGGAGATAAACGCGCTTTTTGAAGGTACCCATGTCATTTCGACCTGGAGACACTGTCGCGAGTAGGCCATTCCACAGTTCCGTAGCGCGTGGAAAGATGTCCTTATAAAACCGCACAGTAGTGGAGTGCCACGTATCCAGGTGGTGTGGATTATATTTAAGCTTGTAACGAACGTGCGGATAGAAAATTCGGCGGCAAGTAAAAGCGGCAGGTCAAACAGTTCTTCAACAGAGCAGTAAACATAATAAATACGGTAGAGAATCCACATCGAAGAGTTGTCTCTACGTAAACTGAAAATGTCATGCCTTTCACAGACCATTGGTCTTCAATGCTTCGAACGGTTTTCCCGAGAAAAACTTGCGCGACCAGAGTAAACAGCGCCCAGTGTACTATCATCTGCATAGCAATAAATGCTAGAATCCTCTAACGTGTCCCATCTTCCTCTACACTTTAACTGCGAACTAGTTATAATAAAAAGAAGAAATAGTACGGGCACCGCCCCGCCCCTAAACCGTGAATTCCTATCAGACTGCGGCTGCAACAGTCTTATTGAACTCTCTGGGACGTTTGTGTATGATCTGTCTGATGGTACTTGTTACGCTTGTTTATATTAAGATTGTATTAGAATGCTGATTCGTAATGTTGATTGATATGTGAGATCAATATAAGTCGTTGGAACGAACGCACTGCCGCAAGGCGGCCGATATCTCTATATGTTAAATAAATGCAGGACACTACTACATACACCAGAGTTCCAGGACATAAAATAGCACACCCGTACGTTACTTGACAGTTTGACTCGACCGCTGCCTTCCAAGTATCACCACCACCTATATAGACGGAACAACGGTTGCGACACTCGGGACGACAATACACTACCTCGTCTCGATTAATATTGTAAAAAATATATCGTTTATATTCTTCATAATTAAATTAAATGTTACTTATGTGTATTGCCATGCATATTTTATTTTATTTATTTATTTTATTTTTAACTTATACCCAAGGTACATACTGTTACATTCAAATTCGAAAATATCGAAAAAACTGGAATACCTGGATTTTTCTAGAGTCATTATCAAAAATATCGGTTTTGCTGGAATCGTTCGATATTGCGACCTAGTTAGAGAGGTTCTCGGATATTAGAATAAGTGAATGAAGTAGTATATTTGGGAAGTATGTTTAGTAGAGATGGAACATAAGATGTAGATGCGGAAAGGCGTATTGCTGCCGGAAACAGGGTTAATAGTGCCTTAGTTGCATTAATGAGACGGCGAAACGTCAGCATAGCTACGTTGGAAGCGACGCTCTTAAACAGCAGCGAAAGGAATGAAAGCAGGAGAAGAAGAATGAGAGTAGGATGAATGCTGTAGAGATGCGATCTCTTCGTATGAGATGCGAAGTCAACTTTGTTGATGGAATCCGCGCTGAATATATGCACAGAATGGTAGGTACTAGAGAGCATGCCATGGAGAGAATGGAGTACGTGGTAAGAATGAAGTCAGCTGGTTGGGCACGTCGAATGAATAAGTTATGAAAGAATGGCAAAAAATATTTATGAAAAAAAAGTGAGATGTAAGAGGGGTAGGGGAAGACCTTAGTTGACCTTCATAAACACAGTATCAAAGATACTGGAGGAAGGTCACGTAAAAAGCATGAGGACTTCCCGGAGGGACTTTCCCATGACAGTGGACGACGCGAAAGAGATGATTTCTAAATTTATTGCGTATTTTATCATAGTTACTATTTACTCAACGCCGCGCTTAGCGTTGAACCTAGAGCGAAAAAATGAAAATATTAAGTGATAAATATTATAATCTTGTTCATTTAAAATTTACATTCATACATATGTCCAAGTTTTATTCACATCCTAGTATATGATACATAACGACATGCGCCATCACGTCTACGATAGGTGGATTTTCCTAATCGAAGCGGCTCGTGTTCGATGACGAATTGAAAAGGATTATCCGAAAACGTATTCCAGCATAAATAGACAAAGACTGAAAGGGGCCCTTTCAGTTAACGCGTGTCATAACAAATAAAACCCCACTTAATACTCAAATTCTTCGTGGAAATTTATGTCACGTAGTACAGCTTTAATGCCGGAGCCGTGACAGTGCTTACATATCAACTTTTGCTCACTCGTGTGGAGCTCAACTCGAACAACCAACAATAATAGGACTATGGCGGTATTGATAGTGAACTATTGAAAAATACAGTTATATAAGAAAGAATGCCACAGAAGGCCAGTCGTGACGCAAGGGCACAAGCGTATGACTATGAACGCGGTTGTGAGTTCAATTCCCACTCGAGGTGTTGGGGTAAAGCACGGCGTTAAGTTCCGCTACTAAACACGTTAGCACGACAATGCCTCCAGAATTTGTGGGAAAGTGCTGTGGGAAATCAGGCTCTATATGTCTATTCTGCTACAAGCGGTATACAACATGAAGCCAAAAAAAATGCCTATTTTTCTATATATTCGTCTATCATTAAAATTGCTTTTGAATTGTAGTCTAACACAGTCAACGTCCATAGTTTAACTTAAGTAAGGCTAGCGCTCTAGTACAATATTATTTTTTTTACTCAAGTAGATAAAATTATAAATGTATACGTATTCCACAGATGCTAAATAAAAATTTAAGGAGGTTTATTAATATTGCTATATAAACACACATTGTAAAAGTAAGCCTGTTGACCTAGATGCTATATCCAGTGCTCAGTAATGAGGTCGCCTTATAAGACTACTAAAAAAATATGGAATATCAAGCTGAAATATTTTAAAAGCAGACTGTCTTTATATTGCTCGTCATTCTTGAAGTCAATGTTTAATTAATTCATTTGATTGCAACATTACTTATATTTTAGAACATAATATTAATTTTCTCCAATGAACTTGTTACTACAGTTTACATTTTTTATAATTTTTATAGAATACAAGGGATTTTACTGTCCCATAAATCTTTAACTATATTATAAAGAGAAATTATGTGTTATGAATGTAATATTATTTAATATTCTCTGGCCGTAAAAACGTATTTGTCTTCAAGAATGAAATGATGCCCATGGTAGAAGCACGCATACCCCTAGATATAACGGAAAACTTTTGCACTCCGCTCTGTTAAGTCCACAAGAAATATGACAGGAAGTGTGCATAAATTCCTTCAATAAGTAATATCAAGTACTCTTTATCTCAGTACTTATTTTGAATAATATCAGATCTTGAACAAATGAACATATGGAACCAAAATTGATCTTGGTTGAACTTCAATCCTAAAGCCTTAATGATAAAGAACAAAGCCCACTTTTGTATGTAGATACGTACCATCTTACGTCAATCCAAGTTTACTTTCAACTAGTCCAGTTGTTATTTAACTTTTAATTACCAACTAACTTCTAATATAGTTTATCCGCAATATTTTAGACATTGCAATTATTTTTACATTCACAAAACCCCATAATTCCAGGACAAAAAGCTTACTTTTATAGTTTTAATAGCTTTCGGTCAAGGAAACATAATTTACTTAATTTCAAAATTCAGTTCGGTTCAATTCGCCTTAAAACATATAGAAAGCATCTTGTAATATCATTAATGAGTATTATGTAAATTTTATTTTGCTATATTAACTATTGCTGTGGTATGATCTTTAAGTACATAAACTTCTTAGATCAAACTCTGTACAGAAATAAAAATAAAATATATATTTGCTGCGGACCCACTTAAAAATAATTTCACTTTTAAAAACACTTTCAAATAACGCAAAAATAAATTCCAAACAGGGTATACTGTAATGCTGAAATATCTATCAGGTGATAATGAATAGCTAGCGTTTCTGTGACCTAGATTTGTGTCTAAAAGCGTAGGTGAAACGTTTGCTTGGATTTACTGCTTGCAAGTTGCACGAATATAGCGTCAAACTAAAACTGTGATAGCGTAGATG
Organism: Heliconius hewitsoni; assembly: GCA_018230445.1. Lineage (NCBI taxonomy): Eukaryota > Metazoa > Arthropoda > Insecta > Lepidoptera > Nymphalidae > Heliconius > Heliconius hewitsoni. The sequence continues at coordinate 10,629 of DWAN01004837.1, forward strand.
CTGTATAAACCTCCGCTTTTATTTTAGTCAGTCATCATGGTGCGATCCTTATGCTTGTTTTATCGTTATGTTTTGTAATTCTTTTAGGAAGGTACCAGGAAGATTTTTTTGTATATATTTTTAGAATGCTGTACTTCAAAAGGAAAAATCGGAAACCTTATAGGATTCACATTGTTGCCCGTCTGTCAAAACCATTGGTCTTAAAATCACGTAGGTATCAAGCACGTAGGTATGCGATTAATATTAAATATTTATTTTTATGGTATTTTTATGGAAGCATAGAAGTAATCAAGCTTCTAAGTCTATACGTTCAAATGATACGAGAATCTATCATCGATTTTGCTACATTTTGTATGAATTTTACCGCGGAATAAACCCTATAACGTCCAGTGGATCTACAGTTATGCCACGCACTGAGAACTAACAATAAAATTAAAGGAAAAATTCAGAAATATGAAAATTTATATATGTATTTCTATAAAAAAATAATTACAAATTTATATTTAAAGTTCATTTCATACAAAGTGATAGTTTAGTCAACTTAAATGAGTAATTTACTTTCCGTGCACACGCACTGGTGGCATATTTCCCCTATGTACGTTTGTATTTTAAATTTTGTTAAAAAAATTATATTTAGCAATACAGATTTTCAATCATTTCTGAAACTGACGTCATCTGTGCATAAATCGAATCGACAAGTAGCACTTAGTTGGCGTTCCAACTCGTTGCGTCATTGCTGCTGTCAGTAAGAATTTTAAAGCCAAGTCAGAATTTGAGCGAATGCAAGGAATTATTAATTTTTTTAAATGAAATAGAGAGATAAATATAGAAACCATAAGGTATTTTACATATGTATATTTTGTATACATATACAGATAAAAAAACAATATATGTTTTTATTTTTTCAGCTTAACGCCATATCCAGCGTGTAGCAGGATAGGCAGAGGGAGTCTAGTGTTAAGACACTCCGCTTCCCACTTTCCGTCGTTTCGTTTTATATTAATATATTTTATTTTAAATTATATTTTATCACTAGATTACCGATTAGTTATTAAAGCAATGTGTATATTTCATATTTCTGTTCATTTAATAGACATATTACATACGGCATTTTATATATATATATATATATATATATATATATATATATATATATATATAT